>JACEVL010000971.1:0-264399 GCA_020284085.1 Aporrectodea caliginosa
TTGAATTTAATCGATTTAAGACGAATGCCAGTCATTCATGATCTGCTCGTAGCTGGCCGGGCTTCTAATCGGACTTTCACAGCCTAGGCAAACGAACCTGGTTGTTGCGCGGATATTAGTCGCCAAAGCGGCGCTAGATAAAAACTGAACATCGTCTAAACGGTGCAGTTCTCCACTGGCGAACGACGGAGCTAGATAAATTGGACTGAGTCGTCGTGGCTGGGATCGAACTCGTGGCGCTGCGGTCAATTTCGAGTAAGTAGTGTTCGTCGTAGCGGCGCCACTGATGTAGCGCCTTTTCCACCGACGACCAGCATAGCAACGGACGGCGGATCACCAGCTGCCGGACTACGTGACCAAGAAAGAGGTCAAAATCATCGGGTGAGGTAAGAATTTACAACTGATCAGATTGAAGTACTACGGTCGAGAGTGAGCGTCGACAAGCTAATCACTGACCACCGTCCATGCTAACTGTCGACAAATTTCTAAACCTATTGTCATGAGAATTTATTTCTTCACTTTATTTGCAGGGCATTGAATTATTATCCAGCATTCCATAAATAGATTGACTGACAATATTACCAGACCCTGTGCGAACGGTGGTGACAGCTGGCCGCGGTACAGACGTTCATCGGTGAAACGCCATCGATTCGTGTGTTGCCTTTCGAGGATTCTTCAGAAGAAGACGAAAGAAACGCTGATTTATTAGCCGCCAGATAGAAATAACCAGAATCCAGTCAGCGAACGGAAGGACCGTCTGCTGGTCGTCCTCCTGAGGGTTGTTCCGGAGTCGGAGGGTCTAGCCGAGGGACTGGGAGGAAGCCTTCGGCTGATAGACCAACTGCAGACGGTAATGGGACCAGACCCTCTAAGTCTAAGGCTGTCTCATTCCTTCTGCCTCTTAGCTGTCTGTCTGTGCTAGTCTGTCGTTCTGTTTGTATCTGTATCAACCCTTGTTTGTCCGTGTTTGATCGCTTGAATGTCTGCCTTCTTGTCTCGTTCGTGTTTTGAACATCCATCGGTCGCTTTTGTGTTGTATCAACTGTTTAATAGGACTACAAAAGTTACTTAATCATAGAACACCATGTAGGCTAACAGAGTTCGCAACTGGGAATGGGTATCCTTGGTCCGAGAACACAAAAGAGGGCGTCATTTGACCATGGAAGTCAGTACATGAGGGTAGGGCCATACCCGCACTCGAAAATTAGTTGGGTGTTGTTCAAGAGATACTACAACTGCCTGCTTAAATGGTAAAATTTTGTTTGGGTCATGAGAGGCCGTACCCACTTTGGACAGAGTGGAAAGAAGAAGGTATAACCAATGGTTTTGCAAAACATGCAGTTAATGGGGAATCAGAAAAGTCGTAAGGTTTGATAAGGTAATAGTCGGGTAAGTGGTATGGTATGGTAATGTAAAGTCAGGTAAGTGGTAAGATGTAATATAATCTATATAATACATGCAGGAAAGTTGGGCAACTAGTGATGTGTAGTAATCTAATGTAGAAAGTCAGGCCAGCAGTGACCATAAGGTAAACTAACTGGTTGTAACCTTTGCCTGTATACCTGTATATAGATAGGCTTCGGAGGAGTTTCTGCGAAGGTTTGTGAGCAGTTGTTTTACCTTCACATATATGCTACTGAGTTTTTGTAAAGGCATGTAAACCTTCACCGCTACGCTTCTGAGTTTCAGTGGATTTCTGTGAGCAAGTGTGTAAGCTTGTTACTGTTACTTTACAATGTGTGTCTTTCAGTAATACTTCTGACTGTATTGCATTGTATTGTATTTGATCATTTATAAAGCGCTTCTCACAGCAGAAGCCCCTCAGAAGCGCTCCCAGTGTGAGGTACTCCGAGAGAAAAGGAAAGTTTTAAGGTGAGAGAAAGAGGTAGAGATGCCACCAGAGAGGATGGTAGATGGTAGATGGTAGACCTTTGAAAAGCTTACACTGTAAGAGTAGCTTTACAATGTCTTCAAATACGATACATTACAATAGGCCTACTTCTCAGAGAAATGTTTCAGCTGGAAGACAAGCATGAACCACTGTTGTTAGATTGCTGCTGCTCAGTTTGCACTTCAGTCCAAGGATCCATCTGTGTATGTAAAGTTGTACATATGGACTGTGTCTGGACTCTGGACATGGCTGCAGGCCTAAGGCAAGGTCCATCAACTCTAGGACCATCCTCTGATGAGTAACTATCATGGGACCTCTACTAAACAACCTCATCTCTAATACCTTAACACCGGGATTAAATTGTCCCAGGGTTGGGAGGATTCAACCGTCACAATTCATTTTCAACCCCTCCAGTTAAGTCCCAAAAATTACCTCGAGGGGGAGGGTTAAGTTAAACCTTTGTAGTGGTTCAGTGGTTCAATGTATCCTATTAATTTGCTTAATTGATTAAAAGTATTTCTTTGTTTTTTCTCAGTTTTCATTCATACCACACCAGTGTTTGTTAAGTCATACATTTTTGCTAGAGCTAGAAATCGTCTGAAAATAAAACTCAAGAGTTTTCCAAAAAGTAGGTCTATTCTTTATTGTTCGATTTTTTTGACACAGTTAAGGATCTAGTTCACTCACACTCACTACAATTTAGCACGTATACCGGTTTTAGGTGCGTAAGAAATTCTGGTTGGGATATCAGGACATGTAAGAATTTTTCAACCCCTCCAGTTTAAATTTGACAATTCAAACGCTGCCTTACCCTATGCTACTTTTTGGTGGTATACCTGTTTTGGGGCCTGGATCAGGGGCGCAACCACGGTCCAGAAGTTGGGGGGGACCTACTAGAATGTGTGAGTGGGGGAATTGCGAGCGCCGAAGGCGCGAAGCTGCGATTGCCGAAGGCAAGAAGCCCCTAACGACTAGGGGGTATGGGGGAGCGTCGTAAGCTCCCCATCGGGGTCTGGGGCGGAGCCCCAGAAGCCGACGCAATTTTGAGCATTTGATGCCAAATGGAGTACATTTTGGGCTTTTATTTACCTCAAATTTTTCACCGATGATTTCGATATAAAAGTACCTAATCCATCCAGATCTGTGAAAAATATGACTTTATTATATGAATAAACTGGAAGTGACAAGGGTTTAAGAGAATTGAAAGGAAAAGAGTAGAATAAGGAAAATCGGCAGGGAGGAAGCCTGGACGGGTCATTTTTCTCAGAATACCGTTAAGGCGTTTATGTTCCCCTACACTACAGTGTCAAATCCCCACCAAACAGAGGTGGCATAACGTAGCCGTGCGAGGATAGTAGCTCTAACAATGTCAAAGAGACGTTCACAGTGGTAACCGTGGGCGACCAAAACACGTAGCGCGAACATAGATTTTCGGGGTTTGCAGCATATTTTGTCCATGTGTGCCCCAAAGCCAATCTGATCAGAGATAGTGACACCCAAAATAACCATCTCCTGGACCCGCTCGATGCCAGGGATGAGAGGAGGGAGGGCAATAGGTTTGGACCTCGGTCGTTTGACAATCATTTCTCTGGTCATATATCATGGTTTAATTTAAGATTGCTAATGGATGCCCATTGCCCACTTAGAGAAATGGTCAAGTTCAGAAAGAGTGCTGTCAATGCAAGAAGCAGGGACCAGCTTGCAAGTAGCTATCGTCAGCATATTTAGGGAGACGGTTTCTACTGTATTTAGAAATGGCTTTGACAATATCAGTAGGTCCAAGGCCAGAGCCTTGTAGTATACTGGCATTAATGGTACACAGGGGAGAGATTGCAGAAGGCAAGAAGTTCCTAACGACTATATGCGGTATGGGAAGCGTCGTAAGTACCCCACCATCGGGGTCTGGGGCGGAGCCCCAGAAGCCGACGCAATTTTGAGCATTTGATACCAAATGGTGTGCATTTTGGCTCTTGTTTGCCTCACAATTTTCAAAAGTTGGAGGGGACCGTCCCAACCTGTTCGAAAGTTGGGGGGGACGCGTCCATGGCCGTCCCAACCTGTTCGAAAGTTGGGGGGGATGCGTCCCACGGGTCCCATAGGGTGGTTGCGCCTATGGCCTGGATATATGTCGCCTGTTCCTGTATAGTTCTGTTGCCTTGGTACCTAAATTGTGGTAACTTTGTTACGATCAGAAAACCAGAACTTTGCACCAGTTGTTACGTCTAGATAAATGTGGCAATCTTGTCTCTTCAATGTCGGATAGTGAAAGAAAATAATACAACTGTTTTCGGCAACTTTAATAATTGAGTTTAGACACTCTAAGTGAATCACACCCACGTATTGAAACAGATGCTGTAGCTGATTATAGTTCCATCACAAAGTGGCAATTTTTCATTTTTTTCATGTAAAACGCCCTCATTGTTTTGTTGTAATGGCAACATTCTATTCTATCACATGATCATGGCACCGAGTACACTTACATTTCTATATCTGTTCTATCACTTGATCATGACAATGAATGCACTTATATTTCTATATCCGTTCTATCACATGATCATGGCACCGAGTACACTTACATTTCTATATCTGTTCTATCACTTGATCATGACAATGAATGCACTTATATTTCTATATCCGTTCTATCACATGATCATGGCACCGAGTACACTTACATTTCTATATCTGTTCTATCACTTGATCATGACAATGAATGCACTTATATTTCTATATCCGTTCTATCACATGATCATGGCACCGAGTACACTTACATTTCTATATCTGTTCTATCACTTGATCATGACAATGAATGCACTTATATTTCTATATCCGTTCTATCACATGATCATGGCACCGAGTACACTTACATTTCTATATCTGTTCTATCACTTGATCATGACAATGAATGCACTTATATTTCTATATCCGTTCTGATCATGGCACTGAATACACTTAGGCTACAATTCTATATTCGTTCTGTCACTTGATCATGGCACTGAATACACTTAGGCTACAATTCTATATTCATTTTATCGCATGATCATGGTACTGAATAGTGAATGCACTTACATTTCTATATCTGTTCTATCACATGATCGTGGCAATGAATACGCTTACTGCTGCATTTCACATAACTCTGGTCATGGCATTTTTACCTTTCCGTGACGGGCACTCGTTTGGATCAGCCTTATAGTCATGTGTTGAGATTTATTTAAAGATGTGTAAAATGCGTGCACTATATGTGTTTGAACGATCTTCTGACCGGAAGTATTCGCCATCGGTAGGTGCCTTGTGCATTGGACATCTGAGATAGAAGTTAAGATTACCAGTTATGATGACATGCAGGCAGTAATGTTTATGCCAGAAGAACATAATTACACACCTCTTAAGGGTGATATTCGCCCAACAAATGTAAGCAGACGCGCGGTTTTGTATGTTATGTATTTTCGTTTAGTCACAGTATGTATACCATAGACTGTATCCGATGCGTTATACTTTTTAAAATGTTGTTAAACATTGAATGCTAGATGTTTGCCCGTCCTAAGACGGTTAAAACAATTTGAAAATGTCAAGAGATGCGTCTCGTGCTATGATTGACTTAAGTGTTCTCCCTCTCCCTCCCCGTACTTCTCGGCCGTCCGTCCCGGCCGGCCGTACCTCCTTCCCTCCCTTTAACGTCCGCTCCTCACGTCTCTCACGCTTGTCTTCTCCCTCCTTTTAATGAAAATGGGTGAAATTTTTTGTACATTTCTGAAGTCTCACATTTTATGAAATTCATTGTTTTAATGTGTATTTTCAGAATTTTGTACAGAGAATACTTCTATTTTTTTGTGATTATATATTAAAATAAATGAACAAAATTTCAAACAAAAAAACATATTCATTCGTAACTTTGTCCAAAAATAAGGTAGAACCAAACTTTTGGTGTAATTTTAATGCAAAATGTGGTCTTTAAGAATATGTAAAATACTCATATTCTAACATTTCCGACATGCGACTCATTTTGATCCCTTGGGTCACAATTGTCGTCAACGGCCTTTGATGTCATAAGACGTCGTTAAGCCTTGGAATAATGATAATTAATAATAATAAAGTTCTGTATTAATAGACTACAGTAGTGTTATGTAATAGGAACTGTGAAAATTGTTCAACATAATTACACACCTCTTTTAAGGGTGATATTCGCCCTATAAGGAAAAAGAAGAGCGGTTTTGGTATTAATAAGCAGTAAACTTGTAGTAGTGTTATACAATAGAAATGATGACAACTGTTCAACATAATTATACACCTGTTTTAAGGGTGATATTCGCCCTATAAGTAAAAGCAGAAGAGCGGTTTTTGTATTACAAGGATGAAACTTATAGTGTTATACAATAGGAATGAATGATGACAACTGTTCAACATAATTATACACCTGTTTTAAGGATGATATTCGCCCTGTAAGTAAAGCATGAAGCGAGGTTCTGTATTGTTGACGACAATTCACAATGTATACCATACAATGAAAACAAGAAATTTAATGTCATAGGGCGACGTTAAACCTTTGAGTAATAATAATTCTGTATTGTTAAGGTTAGTGTTATGCATAGGACGGTAAGAACTGTTTAAACTTATTTCTGTCGACGTCAACGACCTTTGTTGCAATAAGATGTAGTTAAACTCTCGACCCATGCAACAGGCCCCATCTTTTCTATTAGGGTAGCTACTAGCTAGTAGCTATAGTTGTCTAGGTCTCGCCCATTCCTGGATGCAGATGCCTTCCTATTCGGTCAATGCTACTGGAATGAGTTGACTAACCTACAACATGAACTCAGTCTCTGCCTCTTTTCCGCAAGCACTTGAAGACCATTCTGTTCGATCGTAGTTTTTGTTGTGTTATGTCGGGAATCACCTCTGATGAGTCTCTCTTCAAGTGTTGCTATATAAATTTTAGGGTTGTTAAAATCGGTTTTTTTGGCAATCCGAATTTCGGTTTTAGAAATCCGATTTTAAGCCGAATTTCGTTTTTTATTGGCCTTCATAGAACATTTAATATATTATTATATAACACAAGTTATTTTATATATTAGGTACCGTGACGCAGTGCTTCCCAAAGTGGTGGTCCGCGGACCGGTGCCGGTCCGCGAGCCTTCCGCTGCCGGTCCGCAAAGTGAGTCAAGAAACTGATCAAATTGTCTCGGAATCAAGAAATGGCAATTATAATTTAAAAGTCGTAACAGAAAACACTTATTATTAAATGGCAATAGAGTCATAGAACTGGCTAAGCATGCACTTAAATCAATTTTAATACATATTTGAGCAATTTATTTTAGGTGATCGAAAAAGAGAAATAATTAATAAATTGAGAACCGGTCCTGCTGCAGTGGGAAATTTCCTGCCGGTCCGTGACACTGAAAGTTAATTCTTGCCGGTCCGCGACACTGAAAAGTTTGGGAAGCACTGCCGTAACGTACGTTAAATAAACACCTTCTTATCTGCCGGCTATAATCAATTAAAATAATCGTAAACACTAAAGAAATGCATGAATTAATTCTTTCTGGCAGTTCTTGAAATTTTCACTGCGAAAATGATTTAAAAAAAATTCGAATTCCGTTTTGTCAATAATAAAAACCGAATTTTGTTTTCAAAACCGAAATTCGGATTTCCGAATTTCGTTTAACATCCCTAATAAATTTACAATTGCAATGGTTGTAATCGTAATTACATACATAAGCCTGCCGTGTGAGATGACTTAGCTTTTCATGTCACTCAAACTTTCATGACACAGTGATTAGTGAAGCTTTGTTTAGGTCAATCCGTCTTTCTTGCTGAGAGGATGTCTTTCTTCTTCATCTTTGTCTAACTCTTTTCGGAAAGCGCTTGAAAAGCATTGTTTCTGATTGTTGTTTGTTTTGTTACTTCGGGACAAGTCTCTGAAAAGGAGTTTCTTTTGAAGTGGTGGGATAGAGATTTGACAATTAAAATTACAGTGCATATATAGGTACGTATACATGCATGCATACATTATACATACATATTTAAATACATACAAACATACATACATAAATATTTAA
The DNA here is from genome assembly GCA_020284085.1 of Aporrectodea caliginosa. NCBI lineage: Eukaryota > Metazoa > Annelida > Clitellata > Crassiclitellata > Lumbricidae > Aporrectodea > Aporrectodea caliginosa. Next base: position 7,942 of record JACEVL010000971.1, read on the forward strand.
ATACATACACATACATATATGCATATACATATGTATTATATGCATACACACTACACAGATACATACATATGCACATGCATACATAGATACATGCATACATACGGACATATGCATTATGCATGTGTGCATATATATGCATATCAGAGATGGGTATGCTATTGGCTAGAATTGCTAATCGATTAGAATTAGAACTAGCTACTGAAATTTGTTAATCAATTAGAATTAGCAAAATCTTCTAGCTAATCGATTAGAATTAGAATTAGCATCAGCCAATCAATTAGCAATTAGAATTAGATTTCAATAATCGATAGTTCGATACATGTAGTTGCTTCATGATTTTGTCAAATTTTAATAGCACAGAAAGTTACTACAGCAAGTTTCTGTAGCCTATTACAATACCAAAAGCTGTAGCCTATTATACAATACCTAAATCTGTAGCCTATTACAATGTCTAAAGCGGCACAACTGTTATATGTCAGAACAGTCCACAAACCAACAAGTGACACCACTTCGGTCAATACATGCTGCAGTTATTGACATTGCAGTAAAACTGCATTTTAGCGTATTTAATTATATAATTGAACATAGTCCTGTATTTTAGCGTATTTAATTACGGTATTTCAATGATTTCATGATTTACTGTCATCAATCCAGCTTTCACCATAACAAACATAAAGGATAATTTCTATCTCGAGTAAAAAAATTAAACAGCAATATAAATAATCAGAATCTGTACATATCTCATAATCGGATTAATGTAATGCATTTGAACATTTATATAGCGCCCCTTCAAGATATCTACTCAGAGGCACTCTCTGCGCTAGCCTATATGATGTTAAATGCCTTTACGAACGAATATAATATCATATATCATTATATATATATATATATATATATATATATATATATATATATATATATATATATATATATATATATATATATATATAATAGATCATTAATACATTCCTACCCCTCTTATCTATTTGACTATTATTTTTGTCTAATCGATATCTAAACTGTTGATTTTGTAATCTTGTTGCGTTTGTTGCAACGAGTTTGTGAAATAAAGGAATAGTAGTAGTAGTAGTAGTAGTAATATATTACATTAGTTAGTAAAACAATGCTCAGTAAGTAAGATGAAGTTGTGGTTGTGGTTTGTTAGGGGACGAGCGTCATCTGTAACCAAGACGACGTCGGCGTCCTTGTTCTACAGTACGATGAGCTGCTTCAGCAGCGGAGTAAGGGATGGAGAAGATGACAAGGTACGACGCGAGACGAACAAGAAGATAGAGAAACAGCTGCAACGAGACAAACAGACATACCGAGCAACACACAGGCTGCTTCTTCTCGGCAAGTATACAACTATCTGACCTGTTGTGTGGACGAACTTCTGTACAGCTCCTAACTCCGTCAATACCAGCAATGTATGTGTGTATGAGCACTTGTTATAGCGCCCCTTCAGATTTCTACTCAGAGGCGCTCCTGACTACTGCGCGAACGCTGAATCAGAGTTTCACGCCGAAGCGCATGAGCAATTGCGAGTGAAGGACTTGCCCAGGGTCCCTACGCGGCTGCTTGAGGTGGATTCGAACCCGCAACCCTCCAGCTGCAAGGCACCGAACGTACCCCTACACCACCGCGCCCCACAGTAATCATTTTACTGTAATCACGTTACAGTAATGTAATGTATTGTAACAGAACATTTGGTTAGGGGTCTTAAGAGAACATTTCTATAAGGGGTCAGAGGTGCTGTGTATACACGCAGTTAGAAGTCAAATGGGAAAAGGTGTGTCTCTAAGTTGGAGAAAATGCAATACAGTGCATGCAATAGTGCCAGTCAAAAGCCTGGAAAATCAGGATGGTTACTTCAACGACCACAGCAGCCGCAAGATGTCTTTAAACACTGAAACTTCTTCAAATTTCAAAGTGTGCTGTAAATACTCTGAAAACACCTGGCTGAGTATGTGACATAAGTTATATGGTCCGGTAACAAATAAGGTCACCGCTGGTCTAATCTAGGAACTTCCTTTACAAAGTAAAATGTAATAATCTAATCTAATGACTTCTGTAGCACCAAAATGCGGTTAGCAATTGGTTCAATAAATCAATCAATCAATCAATCAATCAATCAATCCTTTTATTGTTTCTGGAGAAGTAGTGATCCAGAATAATCATTAATCACCGATCATAAGTTTGGAAATTTAAAACAGACAGATCACATGATTATCTTATTAACTTTCGAGGGAAACAATTGGGTACCCAGAAGGGACTGAAGTCCCGCTAAGTTAGGGATACCCGATTACCCGTGTACCATGTTTAAGGATTTACTTACTTACTTACACCTAGCGACCTCACTCCATTTCTCCATCTCTCCCTCCGTAGTAATCTAAATCTCTCATTTCCTTCCTATGTCCCTACCTACGCACATGTCAATAACCATTTCGAGTTGAACCATGGAGAAATTTGTAATTCATTTCTGCCAATTTTGAATGACATGTCAGTAGTGAAACCTCATAGAAGACTGTGGGACTTGTAGTTGATTTTTAGATGATTATATCAACTCAGTTGAGTTTTAGATGAGGATTCTAGCCGTCGTAGCCGACCTCTGATCCGGCGCCGGTGTCACGAAATAGAGTATCCCCCATACATGAGTATCCCCCTTAGCGAAATGGAGTATTCGGTTTGGTTTGCATTTTTAGCGGTTTCTAAGTGTATTCAGTCGCACTGTTTGGATTTATTGTACATATAAAATATTTTAAGTTGAGTATCTTTAGTTTGTACATCGACCTGAAATTAATTTACTTCGTTTTTGGTGATTTTGACTGTATTTTCGTCTTGGCTTTCGTGACGCGTATGACAATGGGGGGATAGAATGGTTTATCCCACCGGATACTCTAAACCGGTTGATTCCATCTGGGGGGATAAATTTATACATCCTCCGGATAGTCTTAGGACGGATACTCTATTTCGTGATACCGGCTAGACTACACTATGCCAGCCTAGACTACACTAAACAACACCACACTATACTACACTATATCGTACTGGACTACACTCTACTAAACTACACTATACTAGACTGCACTGTACTAACGACACTGTACTAGACTATACTATACTACGCTATACTAACATGCAGATCAGGAAACATTTTCGGGACTTCTTCTCTGTTTGGTAGATACGTTTAGCGCCTTCGTGAGCTTCTTGTAAGGTGCTATATAAATGGCCATATTCATACATACATACATACATACATACATTTGATAGTGCCGAGCAATAGTGAACAAAGGATTTGCTCAAGGTCCCTATACACAGTGACCATTCCTGAGGAGGAGAAGACTCAAACTCATACTCTCCGTTTTGCAAGGCGAGCGCTCTAACCATTCGGCTACCGTGTCCCTCAGTGGCTTCTTGAAAGGGACAGTCGTGTCTGGTTACATAATACATGCATACATGTATACATACATGTAGACACACACTCCAGCCAGTACATATAAGTCGGCCTAACGTCGGGTCAGTGTTAAGCAGCGAGGGTCCAACGCTGGCCCAGTGTGGGTGTGCTGGCTCAGCCTGGCTGGGATATACAAACATTCCTCATCGGCAACATCATCACATGGTTGCCACGTATCCTGGAAAACCTGGAAAGTCAGGGAATTAGACTTTGAAAAATTTAAGGCCTGGAAAATCAGGAAAAACAGGTGTTTTCCAAAAAAGGTCATGAATGAAAGTCATGGAATTTGAAAATAGCTAGGTCATGGAAAGTCATAGAAAATGTAAAAATCATTAATAGACAAATTTCTAATAACATTTTAAAATTTTGATAAATATTACATCGATAAAACAATTAGAAAGTAGCCTAGGCCTTTTTCGTCTAAAATAAGTCATTTAAAAAGTAATGGAAAAAGGTCATGGATTTTTGTTTTATTAACCTTGTGGCAACCCTGTCATCATCAGTTTATGATGCTAGCCGTTTGGTGGCGATGGGTACGAATAAATGCTCTCCTATTGACAAATTTCTTGCTGTTCTTGTGTTTAGTCCAAGTCTAGTTATGTCTTTGCTTCCTTTGCGTCTCTTTCATTCGTATCTTGCATATATTGCATTGTGTGGAATTCGATCATCTGCCATTCTGCGTATCTCAGTGATGTTATGCTTCGAACTTGTACTCAAGTACAACTCAAGTACAGTTTTTCAGTACTTGTACTCGAGACTTTATATATTAAACCACATCGACTGCACGGATCAAAAATGAGTGACACGGTGCTAACATAACTGATATTGTTCAAGAGTCAAGAGCAATTCTAAATGAGCGCATGTGTCTGAGTACATGATCAGTGGAAGTACATTGTTTATTGTTCAGCCTTTTGTTAAAGATATAAATACTATCTCCCTGTTCTTGCGGTCGCCACGTGCACTTGTATTTAAAACCTTGTACTCGTACTTATGCTTGAGACCAAAGTACTTATAGTCGTACTTTTACTTGAGTCTAAAGTACGTGTACCTAAAACTTAAGTACTTGAAAGTCTCATCTCTGGTACAGTGGGGACCAAACCATCGGTCTGCACTGTAAGGATTGTTTTAAATGTCCAAGGATTGTCGTATTAATGCAAAATGTGGGATTCCTGCAATCTTCCGTAGCCAGATCATTGCTGTTGTGAGGATTCTGTTTTTGTCTCTTGCTGTCTCATTGCAACCAGTCTGTTGTTCTAACTCTGGCTATAACAGGGATCCAAAGACCAAAGTATTCTCACCCATTCTCAACACAGCATACATACTGTAATGTATTGTAAATAAACATCTTGAAAAAAAACACTAGCCAGGATTGTTCCCAACCCGACATTGCCATTCTGATATGAACCAGGACAGATTTCTGCCAACCTTCGGGGACTTTCTTTCTTAATGACAGGCGAATTGGCAATCATCCCAGCAGTCATCCTGCACCTGAGTGGCTTTTTATGGACATTTAGGCTGGCCTTGTAAGACGTTGCCAGCTTTTCTCAAGGAATTATAGTGCTGCAGATCTCTGAAAAGTTACTTTGACTATTAAAGCTCTTTGACTTTGGCGTTTTGACATTTTTCAGACGGCAGGAAGTAGTTATTGCTGGCAAAATGCTCATGAAATTCTACAGAAAAACCCAGTGCTAGTGTGTAACACTTCCTGTTCAGGGCACTCTGAATTTATTGGTTGTTTCTCGTCTGGCTTCATGGGTGACCATTTGTTAGAGGTGCTCGATAGGGTAGTGGTTAGCGTCCTGAACTGTCGATCGAGAGATCGAGGTTCAAATCCCAGCCAGGGCAGAAATTTGGTTCGAGATTTCTGCTCCATCTGTGCCCCTAGCCAACCTGGCTATAATGAGTATGCTGACTGTATGCTGTCTGTGGGTAGATGAGACGGCGAGGGAGAGGACTAGCCACCTGAACTCATGCCAAGGCTTAGAAAATGAAGTTTCTAGCAGTTCATACCCATGGTTGCCTGAGCGTCTGGGCTAGCTTAAGGTACTGAGCACTCTTCTTCTCTGCTGACATGACGTGCAATCCAATGTAGCGTATGTTTAAACACAAAGGCTTAGTGTGTAAAGTAACAAATCCTTCAGTAACTGTTGTTTACTGGTGTTTATTTCTCATTGTATTCGTAATTGTAAATAAGTAAGTACAATAAGTAAGTAATGCACTATGGTTAAGTTCATATTTGCAAAAACTCCTCAGAGGTGCTTCCATATATAAACATGGCAGTGTTTCAGAAGGTGCACCTTTGTGGTATACTGTTACGAACTTCAACGAATATTCATCGTGAGACTACCTACCGAGGTCGTCAACTGCAATTTTAAAGAGGTTATTGCAGTTCTAAAAATTCCTTAAAAAAAGCCCTGATCAATTCTACTTTACTTTAATAAAGTAAATAAAGAGAATAATAAGTTTTAAATCCACGATCATTAGTAAAGTCATTCACTTTACTTTATCATTAGTAAAGTAAATAAAAGAATAATAATAAGTTGCATATTAACCTTTGATGAGAGGCCTGGAGACACATGCATTAAAAAACATCTTTGAAGCATAAACTCTTGATGAGAAGCTTAACACAATCACAGAAAGCTTTGAATCAGACAAAAACTTATAGACATAGGGCAAAAATATGAAAAACGAACAAACGCTTCACCAGAGAAGTGATTATCAGTAGTTTTTAACATTTTTGACAGAAAAAACCACACAAATGTTATCGTTCTGCCATTTTGCCATTCAGCCATGGCACTCTGAACAGATTCACCCTTGGGTTCCACTGCGCTCAGATTGGGAAACGTTTTTGGGTACTTAGCCTGAACGTCAAAAAATACGTTTAAAAGCTATACTGAAGGCAGCGCCGAAACAACCTATAAATTCTCTGTGCCCAGAACCGGAAGCGATTTGTACATATGTTGTAACAACTACGATTACAAAAATTGTGTAGAAAAGCCAGTGAACCAAACTGACCGAGGATATTGTTATTTAGATACTGAGTCTGTATACGTTTAAAAATACTCTGAGCCGCCGCACTGCATGCAATGCGCGTGAAGCTAGCGCCGCACAGAAACGTGCAATAAATCGTCCATGCCCTGCATCCGAGAGAGGCCTGTCACGTGTAGTGGCCGAAGACACCACGTGCAAGAAGCATGATTTATCATAAGTGTATATCGCCGGAGCGTAATCGCTCCTGGAAAGAGAGAACCTTCTTACGCTGCCCCGTTCGCAATCGCTAAATAAAACAGAACGCCATTGGAAAAGTCCGAACAGCGTCGCGGGCCAATATGGAGCGGAGGCCGTAATCTCTAAGTGGCTCAACGCAGGTCAGAAACATTAGCCTTATGTCATGAAGGCCATCAACAGAAAGTTAATCAAAGTATATTAATATCAGCCAGGGATCGTAGAAACTGCAGTAACCAACTTGATGCCTTTACTCGTTTGTTATAAATGGAAGATTGGTGAATGGAGTGATTCTGCCATTAATACTCGGATTGGGCAACCAACGTGAATAACATTTATTTACTGTTTTGAAAGATATGTATGTTTGCAGATCATTTAACTGATTAGCTAGCAAGTGAAGTTGTGAAGGATTAATGCTTTGGTTAACTTGAAAATGAAATTGTGAAGGATTAATGTTTGCGGGAGTATGTAATTGGTTGTGTAGAATAGGCAAAGTTATAGGGCAGAAGATATGTTAAGATTTCTGCTTCACCTGTGCCCCCTAGCCAACTCAGCTATAATGAGTACAACGACCGTACACTGTTGGGGGAAGATCAGACGGTGAGGTAGAGGACAGGCCACCCGCCCTCATATGGCAAGGCTAGGATAAAACGAAGTTGCTTCACTTCACACCCATGGCTGCCCAGGGTTAGCTTAATGGGCTGCTCTTCTAGAAAATGAAATTAGTTGCATTGGAATTGTATAAAATATGTTTGCAACGTGTTCTTATGTTGTTCGTATTTCTAGTTCAATCACTAATATATGCTGTGCTTAGCTTTTTATCACTTAAAAAATTGAAAAATAAATTCAGTATACTCAGCAAAACAAAAAATGTCTTCTGTCCAGCAGTTGTTTTATCTAGACTTATAAATAAGGTTCATGAACTAAGAAGACAAGTTCGATAGCTGGCCAGTAACTGTTGGTGGGAAGATGAGACGGTGAGGGAGAGAGCAGGTCACACGCGCCCTCATATGCCGAGGCTAAGTAAATATGTGGAAATACAGCTAACAATGTGTGTAGATGGACTGTTTGCACAGAAAAAGAGAGCTAAAGTAGTGTGACTACAGTTCGGTAAAGTGCGACGTGTTAAAAAGTAAAATGTGGGTGCTATGTGACATGAGAAATTATTCTTTATGCAGCAAGATAGTTTTAATATATCACAAGTTAATTGCTTTTTACAGTACAATTAGGTACATAATGTGTAAATGCTGTTAATATTCAATTCAATTCAATTTCTTGATCCCAAAAACAACAAAAACAAAAGAATCAGGAGAAATTAAATAAAAACAAGCAGTAACATAACATAGAGTTGAATGTTTCCAAGTTACATATATGAAACATGCTTGAATGTTGTTGTTAGTGAGAACAATAGGCACCCAAAGGGACTAATCCCACTGAGAAGGGGCCTGTTGTTACAAAGCAAGTGGGTAGACGATGATGACGGAAGCTGCATAAGTGGAAACAATAGTTGGGATCTGTCCAAGCACACCCATATTAGTCTTGGCTGTACCATGGAAAATAATGACGCTGGAGCATTGCTCATACATACATGTATATATATATACATGGACATGTATACATGCAACTAGGACCTAAAAATACCTGTATAAATCAATACTCCTACGTTACGTTATTATTCGTTTCTTCACTATACTACATTTGGATTGCTTGATTTGTCTTGTTTTCTTGTTTGTTGTTTGGGATCAATAAAAATGAATTGAATTGAAAAAAATTTGAATTGAATTGAATACAGTAGATGTGTGCATTAGAAAAGATAACATTCATCTTAACTAAATCTATACTAAGAAACTAAACTAAGTAAATTGCTTCTTATAGTACAATAAAGTACATACGTGTAAGTACTGTAAAAGTAACTTCAGTATATCGAACTTCAGTATTTTCAAACTTCCGGTTTTTAGATCGAACAATGGCTGATTGCCCAGCCACAGCCAATGCAAACACATATATAACTCGACTCTCTTTCATGGAACTTGGATATATCAAAGTTTTGCTTATTGCAAAGGCATTTTCAATCCTCGTCTCACAAATTGCTTATCCGCCATAGGCAGCCTCTTTCTTAGGGACTGATCGTCTGGATATTTACCTGATTACGGCTTGGTTTTGGTGCACCATTGGTTGATGCCTTGTGCATTAGACACCGGCACACAGAGGCGAAAATCTGTACACAACTTTGGGGGACAGATTTTTTCGGGGACCGGAGTTTTCCATTTTTGGGGGGACAGATAGGCCTCGGTCAAAACTTTGGGGACAGTTCCCCTCTGCCCCCCATGATTTACGCCACTGCCGGCACAATAGCAGTTACTAATCACATTTACAATTTGACTAGCAGATACATAGAAGTTACAAGGTCATTGTGTTACTCGATACTCAAGCCCTGCCTATTTTTAGCTGAATTTAAAATAATGTTTTGTTTTTGGACTGGCTCAAATGCACGAGACAAAGATGCACTTTGTATGTTCATGTCACTTGAGGCTACGTGTACTCCAATTTCACTTTCATTACTTAACCATTTTTAGTGATCTAAATCCTAGTCCATGGGCGTAGCCAGAAACAAATTTCAGGGTTTAAGATTTCGGGGGTTTTCATTGGAAATGGTCGCAAAAGTTCAGGTTTTTGGGTATTTCACGTGTAAAAGCATATGAAAAATTTCGAAAACTTATTTGGGGGTTTGAGCCCGCTAAGTTTCCCCCCTAAATACGCCCATGTCCGTTGGCGCTAAACCGTAAATTCGTAAACAATCCACAACTACGAGAATTAAGGCTTTAAGCCAAGTAGTCGAAAAGTAGAAAGTGGCGTGTGGGAACATTTTGTTTATGAAGCCGCAGACGACAAAAGTCGATGTTGTGTTCGCACTGTTGCTTTAAAGGATGCTGAAAACAACTCTGAAGGGTAAGAGTTTCGCGGCCCCACTCTACAAAGACTACTCGTAGACTACGTGTACCGGTACTTACTAATAAGTCTTCAGTACGATCTCTGACACAAGTGTTTTTGTGTTTTGAATAATGAAAAGGAAGCTGTCTGTGCAGGACGAAAATAGATGCGTTGCTATGCTTAGAAGACGAGGAATCCAATAGGGGGTACTTGTGTTGCAAAGCGTTTAGGGTTACCACTCAACACACACTGTCAACGTCGATTAAAAAAGATAAAATATTGGTCATCCACAGCGAGGAGACCAACCCGGAACGAAAGCTCCACAGAGCACCAAGTTGTTTACGTCTAGCATGCTCTTCAGAGATGATTTAAGCAGGCACAGACAGAACTGACTGCCAGTAGCGGTCCCATCTTTTTGTTGAACCATGCTAAATTTGGCTATCATTCTATTTATAGCGACTTTTGTAACAACTTCCGGTTCGGGCTTTTAGTCGTTGGCTATTTAGTTGCGTGGTTATTGCACACTTGATTTGATATAGCGCCAGCAATTAAGCTGGTGTGTCCCTGATGCGACTTTTATATGGCACTGAGAAGGTTAGAAGATTTACATTACGTTACATTTACATTTGCAGAGTTTCTTTTACAGCTGTAAACTAAGAACACGTGTACATTTTGCAGCTATTAGCCTATCTTCTATAGCTTAACATACCGTAATTCTTGTCACCAAAACACTTATTTTGTGGTACATGTATTAAAAGTTCATGACAACTTCAGTTCAGTGCTTGACATGAACATCCCGCTTATAATTATTGAACGTCGGATATATCTCTGACCCGCTGGCAACCGGACTTGGGCCTCCTTCGGACTACCCTTTCGGACAACCCCTCTGACTCGACACAGCTCTTGTGAATAAGCTAGTGCCCTGTGCTTGGCTTTCAAGTGGCGCTTCAGAAGTTTGGAGATTACGATTACGAGATCGCACTATTTGCCATGATCCATTGGACTTCGATACAACGAAATTTTACTGTAACTATAACAAGTGAACATAGGCAATATAGATACCAATCTTAAAGTAAAATGCATTTACTTTACAGTAGCATAGGAGACTTTTTCGTGGTGGGCCCAGTGGTCTGGAACGGGCTCCCCCATGAGCTACGCCTGCTTCCTGGGACTCGTAATGAATGATTTTTTACAAATTAAACTCAAAACTGTACTTTTTGGCCGTGCTTGAGTCGGGAGCACATAACGAAAATTAGGAAATTAGGGTGAAGTTCTGTGTTGATGTATACATGTTCTAAACTTAGACTATGCCATGGCCTGAAATGGAACTTAGTACCATTTATAGAACTGAAATTTGAACCCATTTTTTATCAAGGGTTTCAAGTTCTCTTAGGTCATATTGTGTGTCGCTTCTATTTATAACGGCCTAATCCAAAAACTGAACCAATTACAGATAACTTGAACAAATTTTGGCAACAGCTTGTGTAGCATCGTCAGTAGCAAGCTAAGTGTAGGGTAATTGTTATTGTAATTGCAACAGCGTATGTAACATTGTCAGTAGCAAGCTACTTCTAGGGTGCTTCAAAATCATCGTCATCATCATCAACATTAGCATCATTAACATCAACATTAACATCATTAACATCTTCATTAGCATCATCATCATCGTCGTCGTCGTCATCATCATTACCAACATCGTCATCGTCAACATTAACATCAACATTGACATCATCATTAACATCTTCATTAACATCATCATTAACATCAACATTGACATCTTCATTAACATCATCGTCATCATCATCATCATCATTATTAATATCTTCATCCGTTCCTGACACCAGCCATATGTCGGTGATGTGTATGAAATAATGATCCCATTATTCTTCGGTCATTGTTGAGTCCAGTGCCCTCTCAACGTTAGTCCAAATTTTGGTATGCCTCTGTTTATGTTGCCTCCCAGTGCAGTCATGATCTTCCTTTGTTTCTCTTTCTTTCGAATCTTGCATGGGGTGGGATTCGATCAGATAACATACTGTCGACATGGCCAAACCATCATAGCATACTGTCCATTTGGCCAAACCATCATAGCATACTGTCCATGTGGCCAAACCATCATAGCATACTGTCCACATGGCCAAACTATCAGCAATGCTTCAGCATACTATTGACATGGCCAAACCATCACAGAACATTGTCCACAACTCCACATGGCCAAATCATCACAGCATACTGTCCACATGGCAAAACCATCCTAGCATACTGTCCACATGGCCAAACTATCATAGCATACTGTTCACATGGCCAAACCATCACAGAACATTGTCCACATGGCCAAATCATCACAGCATACTGTCCACATGGCCAAACCATCATAGCATACTGGCCACTTGGTCAAATCATCAAAGCACATTGTCTACATAGCCAAGCCATCCGAGCATACTTTTCACATGGCCAAACCATCATAGCATAGTGTCCACAAGGCCAAACCATCGGAGTCTTTGCTGAACGAGTTTGTCCAGCAGAGTTGTTTGAATATTATAGGAATTCTTGAACTACGGGACTATTCCTGCATTCCAACAAGCCATTAGTGAACTTGCCCGAACAATTACCGTAAGTGAAAATGAGCAAGTTCGAGGCCATATACCCCTTTGCTGTGAGAAGTTTTAACTACAGATAAACTGTTGGACCTCATTGAATATGTTCTATTACTGATTAAAGATACTGCCTGTCGAGTATGGATTGCTGTTGACATAAATACTGGTATATTTTCCAGACATTGAATGCCTGGAAAAAACACAAAACAGAGCTACTAAAGAAATGATTCGGAATCTGGGTCTTGTTTCCTTGGAAAGAAGCAGAGTGGGAGTTGATGTTACTGAGACCTACGAAATTCTACACGGTTTCGAAAATGTAGATGAACAAGACCCCCTTCATCTGTAAATCCAAGAGGACACAGTCTGAAACTGTATCATAGGCGGGTGCGCTTAGACTTTCGTTTTTAGCCAGAGGATTGTGGATCATTGGAACCAGATTGCCACAGGAAATAGCACTCCACCAAGCTTAGCACTTTAAAACAGAAACTGGACAGTTGATTGGAAAGATATAGTCACCAAAAGCTTATGATAGCTTACCTAGCCTATAACGTGGTTCGCTTCCCGATGCTGGCTAATTTCAGAGATTTAAATCTCAAACTAGCACGGTCCATACACGAGAACCTTAAATGTCGTGGCGCCCATTCAAACGGGCAAGTGGTAATGAAGGATCTCACCTGATCAATTCATTGAAAAATGAACAAAGTCGAGGCCATATACGGTAGCTATAGAAAAACGTGTAAATTTACATTTAATTATAATTCATTCATTCATTCAAAAATTTATATAGCGCCCCTTCAAGGTAACTACTCAGAAGCGCTCCCAACTAATAATATTGCAACTAAGAATTAGATGCTCGACGTTGTTGCCAATACGAATGAAACGCACTACTAGTAGTAGTTTCAGTTTAACGTCACTGTGTGATAACAAAGATCATTAGCGTCGCCCTCCTCCTTCATCTAGCCTTGGGACTGGCACTACAGAGTACAGTAGTGGCGGAGTTAAAATGCACTGGTGGTTATGGATGGTGCTGTACTACATAGCTGTGTTTAGAACTGAACTAGATGGGCATGGGAGTATCTTATAATGGTTTGGCTGTCGGAGTTTCTTTATGTTGGTTTGACTGTAGGTCTCAAAATAGCTGGGAGCGCGACAGATATAGTACTTCTGGTGCAGTGACAAATGTATGCGTCTGGGATATCGGGTGGAAATCAGTTTTCTGATGGTTTCCAGGAGTAAGGGGGTGGGCTGTTGGTGGAAGTGGAAGTGATGATGGTGAACAGATGGAGAAATGGTGGATGGATGGATGGTTGGATGGGTGGGTGGGTGGGCGGGAGTGTGGATAGATGTATGGTGAATGGAGTGAGTGTGGTCAAATGGGATTTGAATGATTTGGTGGATGGATGGGTGGTGGGATTGCTGGATAGATGAACAGATAGATGGATGGATATTGGATGGATTTTGCTTGGATGGATGGATGGATATTTCTTGGATGGATTGTTAGCTGGCTGGATAAATGGTTGGATAAATGGTTGGATTGCTGGTTTTAGATGGATGGATGGATTTTTCTTGGATGGGTTGTTAGCTGGCTGGATAAATGGATGGATAGATGGGTGAATTGCTGGTGTTAACTGGATGGATGGATGGATTTTCTGGGATGGATGGTTAGCTGGAAGGCTAAATGGATGGATAGATGGGTGAATTGCTGGTTTTAGCTGGATGGATGGATGGGTGGATGGATGGATGTGCGATTGATGGATGGATGGATGGATGGATGGATGGATGGATGGATGGATGGGTGGATGGGTGGATGGATGGATGGATGGATGGATGGATGGGTGGATGGATGGATGTGCGATTGATGGATGGATGGATGGATGGATGGATGGATGGATGGATGGATGGATGGGTGGATGGATGGATGGATGACTGGGATTGTCTTTATTGAAGGTATTATATGGAACCTGTATATACGAGTGACTGGGATTCTCAGATGAATGGAGTCTGAGAACGGCGTCTGCTTTTATCCATCCATACTATCCTCCCTCCCTCCCTCCCTTCCTTCCTTCCTTCCTTCCTTCCTTCCTTGTGTGCCTCCGTTGTTATTATGTCTTGCTGCACTTCATCGCACGTAACCTAAGGACATAGTCACAAAACCTTGCATTGTTTTTGTGGCCCGAAATGGTTTGGTATGTTAAGTGTTTATGAGGTTCACATATGAGTTAGGTACCCGCCCTCCGCCGCCGCCGTCCGTGCTAGTAAGCAGGATTATTTTAGAAGTGTCAGGCCAGTCGTCTGCGGAATCAATCTGACCCAGTAGTTGGTCATCGGTCTGTTGTAGTATGGGGTGATGGATGAAGGAGTCGGGAAGGAAACGTTTCATAAAGAATGCCCGAGATAAATGGAGCAGTGGTCGGAGTAGAGATTTCAGACCGATTTTCTGTTTTTCACCCTGCCTGCATTTCCATGGATATTAGAGGCGTGTATGTATGCATGTGTGTGTATGTATGTATGTATGTATGTATGGTTTCAGTTTAACGAAAGTGTGATAACAAAGATCATTAGTGTTGTCCTCCTGCTTTGTTCAGGTTTGGGACTGGCACTGCCAGAGTATGAGCAGTGGCAGAGTTTTGTGTATGTGTGTGTGTGTGTATGTATATATGTACATATATTTTATGTGTGTGTGTGTGTGTGTGCATGCGTGCATCTTGCTCTTTGTAAAGTGCATTTTTTTAACAGATCTAAAAGGTTGACAGATTGCGTGAAACTGTTCCTTGAGCTGTCTGTGGGCTCAGTACGGGTTCAATATGGGTCTTGTATGGGCTTCATATGGGCATGCGGGCAGGGACGGTGTTAAGAATATGGTTGTTTGTGTTTCAATTGATGGTTAATTGCAAAGTGCACACATACTGCCTACCTTCAGCACTTTTGTGAGGTATTTAAAATGTTCTGTATTAAGTGCCATGATACATACATACTTACCTACATACATACATTCGTGATACATATATACATAGAACGAGTATGCGAATATTAAGAATATTAAGATTTGTAGAAATTGAAGAATATTGAAACTGGCCAGCGAATGTTAAATTTTTATTATTTCGTTTCACTCTTAATTCTTCAAAATCCAAGATTAATTACACAAATTCAGTGCCAGAAACTGGTCATTAGAACAAGAACATTTACAAAACCTCTGCAAATATTCTTAAATTAGTAGTCTTAAATTAGTTAAAAAGCAAAACGTCATCAACGAATACTTACGAATATTTACGAATATTAAAAAAGCCCTAATAATCACGAATATTTACGAATATTAAAGCCACAAGTCACGAATTCTCGTTCTATGCATACATACATAATACATAGGCCTACTTGTTTGGTTTATTGTGCTTTTCCAGACAACTTTGTTCATTTGACAGTCCTCTTTGACAAATCCCATCGCAATTCCTCCTCTTCCACTTGACTCTCTTACCGCTCCAATTCGAAATATCTCCCACCGTATATTTGTCTGATTGTCTACTTGCCTTGCCCATGCATTTCAACTCGAAACCAGACCTGAACTTACCTGCCTACCGAGTTTGTTTTGACTGAGCGCCTGTGGATAAGCCCAATCCTACAACTTGGCTTTCTTTCTTTTGTGATTCTGGTTATAAGTATGATTAAAGTAATATTTGCCAAATTTCGTTTTCAGGGAGAATATTTTCAAATTTTGTAATATTGGCTGGCTGGATAGTCCAACGCATTGGCAAGGATTTAATATTTATTAAGGATTAATTATTTTATCTAAAAATAAGAATATAAATATCAAATTAAATAAATTAATTGAATTAAATTAATTTCTGATGGTAAATGTAATGATAGATATTTGCATATAATAAAAATAATTATTTTATTTAAAATGTTATGAATATTTTTATTTTGTATGTTTGCTGTCACAAATTCCTGACGATTTGAACTGTCACTGATGTTTTAGGTGCTGGAGAATCTGGGAAATCTACTGTCGTGAAACAGATGAGGATTTTGCACGTCAATGGCTTCGGACCAGAGTGAGTCTTATTCATTCATTCATTCATGCGGAAATTTATATAGCGCCCTTTCAAGGAAACTACTCAGTAGCGCTCCCAACTCCAACTCACCCAAAAAGAACTGTTTGAAGTTTGATGAGAAAGATTTAAGATTTTAGAGTACCAGGGTGTAGGTGCAGCTCTAAGGGGAGACTGTTCCAGACCACTGGGCCCACGGAAAAAGCTCGATTCTGCATAGTTGCAGTGCGAGCATACGGAACCAATATTCCCTTTTCAGAAATCTTGGCAACTGCTTAAAATTGGATAGATACAGATATCACAGAATTTTTGTTTTTGGCTGAAGTTGTTACTCACTGAAGATATAGATTTGGGTTTGAAATGCGGCTCTAACCCTAACCTAACTGGTTTCTTTTATTACTGACTGGTTTTAAACCCAATTTCCTGCACCTTAAAGTTCTACAGGTGATAACCTATTGGTGGTGACTTTCCTGTTACGTAAGATGAAGAATAGTCCCTTAAACTAGACCAAAGAGGCAGCCATGGGTGTAAAGAAGAATACTATTCTAATCTAGCCTTGAGACAGTCGTGGGTATGAAGTGTTAGCGACTTCATTTTCTTAGCCTCGGCGTATGAGGACAGATGGCCAGGCCTCTCTCTCTCACAGCCTCGTCTTCCCACCGGCATTGTATGGTCAGTGTACTCGTTGCAGCTAAGTTTGCTAGGGGGCGCAGGTGGAGGAGACTTCTCAAATCAAATTTCTGCACTGGAACGATTTGAACCCCAACCTCTGCAGTTACTCTTCAACACGCTAACCACTAGATTATCACGCACAAAGAACTTGAACTCGATGCACCAAAATATTGTTTATGCAACTGACCGTCCTATTCAGAATCTACTTTCACGACGCTATGAATTAAAATGTTCAGTAGCATACAATACAACTGTAATTTGATATTGCCCTCCTTACAAACTTCAGAAGTGCACACACGACGAAGTCGCAGATACAATTATCTTGCAAAGCAATATTAGTGAGTGAAGGACTTGCTCAAGGTCCTTACACAGTAATTAACAGTCTGAATGGAGGCTCGAACCCATACTCTCCGAGCTACAGGCCGAGCGCTCTAACCAATGGGCCACATGACATAACATCAGTGCTGCCATCTTTTGCCGAAACTCGGGCGCTGAGTCTAGCCGATGACGAATTTGGTTGTGCCAGTTCTTGGACGCTGCAATGTCTGGGTCGATGCGATGTTATTGATTGGCTGGTCGTCGATAGATATGCTTTTTGTTAAGGGCTGTTTTCGAAGGAAGTACATCGAGATGGGATATGGCATTTTAACGACTAGACTCACACGTAACACCTGCGGTCACGAGCACACTGTTGCGTTGTTGTGTGATTGCCAGATAGAGTGGTCGAGGCCACATGTAACATGTAGCGATGTAACACTTGTAAGACGGCCACCAACCAATGTAGCTGAAAGCTGGGTCGAGTAGCAGTTGGCCTTTTAAACTATGTATGCTGAATTCGATACAATACAATGCATTATGCATGGGTGATGGGGATTTTCTGGTGAACTTTTTTTATGGGTCAACCAAAAAGAAAATTCTTTCAAGTATTATTATTTTTTTTTTGTTGCTTGCCCGGAGGTACTTGATTCCGCCAGGGGCTTAGATATCATGTAAAGTGTAGCATCTGGAATGGCTGCTCATCCATGTAGCTTAAGGGCTTAATAAATGTTTCACTAAAAGCCAGCGTTGAAGGCTTGAAGCGCTGTATCGTAACTGAAATTATTATTATTATTATTATTATATTATTATTATTATTATTATTATTATTATTATTATTATTATTCGTTCTGGAGTTAACGGTCAATAATAATAATAATTTAGTTACGATACAGCGTCAAGCCTTCAACGCTGTGGCTTTTAGTGAAACATTTATTAAGCCCTTATTAAGCCCTTTCAGATTCATGTTACGCAAAATTGTTCTGGTTGTCACATACATGTTAAGGAAAGGGTCCTTGTTTTCAGATGCATGTTAAGGAAATGTCTTGCAATTGTTGAATGTATGTTAAGTCAAATTGTTCCGATTGTTGGATGCATGTTGCTCTGCTTGTATTCGGTGGTTGGATGTTGTATTTGAGGACTAGGTCAATCAACTGAGTTGAATTTGGTGCATTTTTGATGTTCGGCAACTTATGGCAGTAAACCTGTGGCAGTAAACAGTGCAAAGTTTATTGTTCATGGATATCAGACGGTGCATTGGATGTAATATGTGCTATTTCAATACTTTAATGTTCATACATAATTATATCAAATGCTTAATACAGAACCTTTCAAGTAAATACTTTATATAGTACCTTTTAAGTAAATACTTTATATAGTACCTTTCAAGTAAATACTTTATAAAGTACCTTTTAAGTAAATACTTTATATAGTACCTTTCAAGTAAATACTTTATATAGTACCTTTTAAGTAAATACTTTATATAGTACCTTTTAAGTAAATACTTTATATATTGCCTTTTAAATAAACACTTTCTATAGTACCTTTTAAGTAAACACTTTCTATAGCACCTTTGCAGTACCTCTCTAAAGCAGTGCACACATGACTATCCCAAAACTGATGTAAAAATGTACATTTTAATGCAGCTTGAAAATGTTAATAATTATAAGTTTCAGAATTTTTCAGGAGTGGTTTTGGTTTTCATTAGTTCATTGGCTAATCCAAGGGCATAATATAGCGATACTGGATTGCATAGTAGATGATTCATGCTAATATTTTTATTTAAAGGTTTAATGTCGTCTTATGACATCTAAAGCCGTTGTTGACCTTTCAAAAATATATACAATACAATGAAAACGAGAAATTTATAGATCCGAAAGATACCATTTAAAGTTGTTGAAACAGAACTTTACAATGTCTCTAATATTCATTGTATAACGACCCCCAAAATACAGTTAACAATGTCTGTGATACGTGTATTATGATAAGAAGTATTTGACGCAAATTAAACAACATTTACAAATGTAAATGTAAAATTCTTCCTGTGTGTTATTTAAACAGCTGTTACTATACATACCGGTATGCATTAAAATCTCCAACAACTACAGTTGTTTCGCCAAAAGATTATTTATGAATTTTAACTTGCAGAGAAATACACACATTAAAAATTTTGAGTGGTCTCATATCAGTGTTAATTTCAAAACATTGATTTTCTAGATTCTGACTTTCTTTACTTTTAATATAAATGGAAAAATTGAGACCCTTTCTAACTAAAGAGAGTAAACCGCCTCTAGTCTTTGGGTTACAGTTGTCTTTCTTCGTTATTTTAATGATGGGATGCGTTAGTATTGTATTGTATTGTACTTGGCTATTTATAAAGCGTTTCTCACAGCGAAAGCCTTTCAGAAGCGCTCCCATTGCGAGCAACCCCGAAGGAAAAGACAGGATTTTAGTTTAGAAAAAGATGAGGAGAGACTACCAGAAAGGATGGCAGAGCGAACCGGTGGAGGAAGTCGATTCCACAGAGAAGGACCTATGCAGGCGAAGGATCTGGATTGAGCCATCGCAGTCCTGACACGGGGAACAAAAAGGTAGAGCCGATCAGAGAATCGAAGAGGACGTAGCGAAAAGGCAGAGAGTGGGCGAAGCATGAGATCGCAAAGGTACTTCGGAGCAAGACCCAAATGAGACTTAAGGACTAAAATAAGAACCTTGAATTGTATTCGGACAGATAGAGGGAGCCAGTGAAGTTCTTCAACCATGAATGTAGAGATGTGAGAGAATCAAGGAAGACGAGCAATCAATCTAGCAGTAGCATTTAGTACTGACTGTAGAGGAGATAGGTGAACCTTAGGGAGACCAACAAGGAGAGAATTACTGTACAGTAGTCTATTCGAGAGCAGACGAAAGCGTGGACAATTAAGGCAAAGGTCGAAGATGAAACAGATTTGCGAATAGCCCTGAGACGCCTTAGTTGGAAGTCTATAGGAAGAGCAAGTAAGTCATTGCTTGGCAATGTGTTCAGTAAAAGTTAGAGAACTGTCTAGGTTGACACCCAGGTCTCGGACACTAGATGAAAAGGTAAAACGAGGAAACCTTTCAGAGAGTAATGCATGGTCAAGTTTTTGAGCTGCTGAGGAGTTCCAAACCAAATTAGCTGGGTTTTAGAAGAGTTTAAGGAAAGACGATTAGAAGACATCCAGAGATGAAGATCTGTGTCTTCCTTAGGCTATCCGTGTGTCTGGCAAGTGGCAACCCTAAACATGCGACTCGCGACCTGCGGACTGATCTGCTCATCGAAGTTATTTACCGTCTTAGGATGGGAAAACATCTGGTTATATAACAGGGTCTTTGGCTGCTCATACTTTACAAAATGTGCATACAATGGCGAAAAGTAGGACGAAAGCACAACATCAGTAGAACAAACACAAAAATGATGCATTATTTATAAACAGTTATAGAATGTCTGATTCACATGCAGTTATATAGCTATTGACTGCGCTTTCCGTATCGATCGTAATTACTGTATTGAAACTAAAGCGAAATAATTAACTATTCAACGTGGACGGTTGGCGGAGCGTGCGTGTGGCGGTCGGCGCATAGTCTGGAAGTTTGTTTATAAACGGTTCAACGCGCGTTTAGTCTGGCGCCAGAGCGAACAAATTCATTGTCCGGGATGACTTGGTTTTGATGTGTCATGGCTATAAATAGACCGGTGTGATGGTGATCTCTTTGTTCCAATAACGGTGGAATCTGCGATGGGAATAACGAGGATGGCACTGCAATAATAAGCTTATTACAAAAATAATGATAATATAATTACAATGATATAGGGGGTGTTTTAGTTGTTGGGTGGGTGGGAATGGTTCAACCGCCTAGCTCTTCTTCTTACCCCTCAGCTAAGTAACTGAACAGATGGTGGGGCGTCAGAAACCTAAAATATTTCATGAGACGGCAGATGTGTTGTGTGATGATGATGATGACGATGATGATGATGATGTTGATAATGAAAATTAATTTTTTTCTTATTTCCCATGAAATCCGGAGGTATCATATCTATCACCTGTAAGTAAAAATACTAGCAACACTAATAATAATAAACAATGATCATGGTAATAAGCCAATCCAGAAATGCAGTCTCGTATACACAGTGTACGGTCTGCATGATGAACCCAAACGACTGATCTGCATATTTGTGGAGTTGGTGGGGTCAAAGTTGTGAGGGTACGCGCCACAACAGCCTTGCATTTGACTTCCCTATGTCATATAGGGTGTCGCCTCCTCCTTTTGCCACTTCTACGTTGGAGGAAGATGCCAATTAAGTTCCATTCATGTTTTACCCATGTTGGTCCTCAAGGAGACAGGTCTGCCCACGTGGAGTCCATGAGGGCCTGTCGTATTCCCATATGGGACCCTAAACAGTGGGAGTTTTTCTCCCTTCTAGGTGTGCCTTTTGCTCTGGATTCCTTATATTTACTTGTATTATTGAGTGTAACTTCTGTTTATTAGCTTAATGTTGATGTATTTTATTTCAACACCTGTTATATTTGATGAACTGGATCAATAAAAATATTGATTGATTGATTGATTGATTGATTGATTGATTGATTGATTGATTGATTGATTGATTGATTGATTGATTGATTGATTGATTGATTGATTGATTGATTGATTGATTGATTGATTGATTGATTGATTGATTGATTGATTGATTGATTGATTGATTGATTGATTGATTGATTGATTGATTGATTGATTGATTGATTGATTGATTGATTGATTGATTGATTGATTGATTGATTGATTGATTGATTGATTGATTGATTGATTGAGCTAATGCCCATGGGTGTGCTGGCAGAGCAGGACTCTACTGATCAAGAGGAACTAGACTCCCAGAGAAATGGCTATGTGAATTTTTATTTTTTTTAATATATTTTAGCTGTTTCTATTATTTAAAAAAAAGTTAATGATAATTATTTTCTATATTCTAGTTGCTTCCACGATTTCAAAACATTTAGTCTGAATCAGGGCCTAGGACAGGGGGGGCCACTGGGGCCATTTGGCCCCAGGCCTCACTTGATAAAGGGCCTCGGAATTTCGGAATTACGGAGTTATTTATTGAAATGGGGAATTACGAAATTAAGGAGTTATTCATTGAAATGTAGCGCTATATAAATTCTAATTATTTCGTTACGAAATCGTTTACGTTAAATAATTGCAAACTGTCAACAAAATTTTCATAAATCTGTTAATAGTTGTAAAATGAAAAAGATGTCAACACTCAACAGTCTAAACTCTATCGTAACTCGTTAATCGTAAGTCGTTAGTCAAACACTCAAACCTAATGTTTTAATATGAATATATTGTTCTTATCATCCGATTCGATGTGGATAGTGTGGCCTACATAGTACACTATAAGCCTACTATATATATTCTTACTTTCTTAGTCTCTTAGAGCGGTGGTGTAGCCAGGATTTGGAGTTTGGGGGCAGTGTAGAAAATGAATGGGGTGGTGGACGAATTCAAGCGGAACGAGGCCGACGAGTGCACGATTAAGGGGTTTGTTTTTAACTTATGAAATTGATATTTAATCTACATTAAAATAGTTTTAACATACAATATCAGTCAATTTGACAAAATTGCCAATAGTTTTAACATACAATATCAGTCAATTTGACAAAATTGACCACATTGTCAATTTTATTGAAAAAATAGCAAATATTCCCCTAACTATTAGTATATTATATTATATATAAATATTATTTAAATTTAATTATCGGTAAAATCGATAGAACTTTAAATTATCAAAGCATTATCGATAAATTCGTGGCTTTGAAGATGCGAAGGATGATTTGAACCTTTCTGTTGAGTTTTTAAAAGATATTTGGAAAAGGCCTCGAAAATTAGTTGTGGCCCTGGGCCTCCAAATCCTGTCCTAGGCCCTGGTCTGAATGTCAAAATAAAGTATGCAGTCTCAAAATCCAAAATTTGATTTAAAGTTAGAAAATTCAACACTATACACTTACGTAGGTCTCAAAATGCAGTCTTAGACTTACTGTTTTAGACTTACTGTCTTAGACTGCAACCTTATATACTTGGTTTGAAAATACAACTTTAGACTTGCAGTCCTTCTCAGCTTAAAGGGTGCGCAGTAGTCTAGTGGTTAGTGCTGGACTATCAACCGAGAGGTCGGATGTTTAAATCCCTGCTTGGGCAGAAATTTGGTTTGTGATTTCTGTTCCACCTGTGCCCCCCTAACCAATTCAACTAGAATGGGTGCACTGTTGGCGGGAGGATCAGCTGACAAGGAAGAGAACTCGCCACCTGCCCTCGTATGCGTAGGTCAAGAAAACGAAGTCACACTTCATAGCCATGCTGCCCTCAGGTTAAAGTTGTTAAAAACCCATGTCTGCCTGGGTTAGCTTAAGGGAATGCTCTTCTTCTCTTCTTGACTTAAAGTATGGTATTGTGAGCAACAATGGCAGACCAAGACTATACTGGATAGATAACATAAATGAGGACAATCAGGACATAACGTTACTTGAACTAACACTAAAGCGAGCAATGGACTTGACAAATGACCGAGGACAGTAGAGATCATTTATTTGTACTCATCGTCGCCAAATGGCTGGCTTCAGGAACTGGTGATGATGATGATGATGATCTGAGCAGTCTTGATGTATCCTACTGACCCATGCTGTAAACAGACATACAGACAGTCTGGTGGAGTAGTCAGCCGAAACCGAGGTCTCAGAGATCACTGTGGTGTGATAATTATATCTCAGTCAGCTGACCTCCATTAAGTTCTGGCTGATCGTGGCTGGAATTGCTGTGGCATACTATATGGGTGATGTCGCCCATTGACTGGCTCAGCTCTTCAGGTCCATTGGTCCATGCCCTGTAGACTGTAGTCATAGTAATTGCTTCCTGTCAGATTATCACAGCCTCTTTCTGTCTGTTTGTCTGCCTGCCTCTGTACTTTAGACTATGTGTGTGTCTGTCCGTATGTCTGTTGCTGTCTTTCTGTTTATCTGTCTGTCTGTATGTCTGTCAGTATGTCCGTACTTTAGACTGTGTGTGTGTCTGTATGTATGGCTGTGGCTGTTTCTTGCTGTTTATCTGTCTGTCTGTCTGTCTGTCTGTCTGTCTGTCTGTCTGTCTGTCTGTCTGTCTGTCTGTCAGTATGTCCATACTTTAGACTGTGTGTGTCTGTGTATGTCTGTCTGTATGTCTGTGACTGTCTGTCTGTCTGTCTGTCTGTCTGTCTGTCTGTCTGTCTGTCTGTCTCGTCTGTCTGTCTGTCTGTCTGTCTGTCTGTCTGTCTGTCTGTCTGTCTGTCTGTCTGTCTGTCTGTCTGTCTGTCTGTCTGTCTGTCTGTCTGTCTGTCTGTCTGTCTGTCTGTCTGTCTGTCTGTCTGTCTGTCTGTCTGTCTGTCTGTCTGTCTGTCTGTCTGTCTGTCTGTCTGTCTCAGAGTCCATAGTCTTTGCCGTGCTATTTAGCAGATTACTCCGACCGTTAAAATTCCTATAATTTTTCATTTATTGACCATATGCAACATGTATACTTTTACGAGGAAGCTTGTCCTAAACCAGCGGTTTTCATACTTTATATTTATTGTACCACCAGGTAAAAAAACGAATGTTGGCTTACCACCAGCAAAGGTCAGATCAAAAACAACAGCCAAGCGCAAGGTCCCTTTCAATTAATTATTGGGGTAACATCGTACAATTTAAAAATTAATATATAATTTTAAAAATGTAATAATATCAACCAAAAAGTGGAAATAAAATCATTATTAAAAAGTGTTAATGTGAGCTGCGGGCTTGTTTCGACAAGCACAGATTTACAATATCTGGTTAATCAAAGAAAGATGGGCGTAAGCTCTTAGAGACCAGGAAGAGAAGAAGGCAGAGGAGGAGAGAGAAGAAGAAAGAGGAGAGAGAGAAGGAGAGAGGAGGAGAGAGAGAGAGAAAGAGGGAGAGAGAGAAGGAGAAAGAGGAAGAGAGAGAAGAAGAGAGAGGAGAGAGAGACGGGGAAAGAAGAAGAGAGAGAAGGAGAAAGAGGAGAGAGAGAGAGGCAGAGGAGGAGAGAAGAGGAAGAGGAGAGAGAGAGAAGGGGAAAGAGGAAGAGAGAGAAGGAGAAAGAGGAAGAGAGAGAAGAAGGCAGAGGAGGAGAGAGAAGGAGGAAGAGGAGGAGAGAGAAGGAGGAAGAGGAAGAGAGAGAAAAAGAGAAAGAGGCATATGAGGAGAGAGAAGGAGGCAGAAGGTGAGAGAGAAGTAGAATAGTGTGTTTTCTTACACAAACTGTCTAATAATTGACATTGCAGAGTGTGCATTTGACTTGTCTGGAGTGTGCAGTGTGTATTATGAATTTCTGAGAGATTAACTGAAGTCCGTTGCTCACGATTTCAT
This sequence comes from Aporrectodea caliginosa, assembly GCA_020284085.1. Classification (NCBI taxonomy): domain Eukaryota; kingdom Metazoa; phylum Annelida; class Clitellata; order Crassiclitellata; family Lumbricidae; genus Aporrectodea; species Aporrectodea caliginosa. Next base: position 33,590 of record JACEVL010000971.1, read on the forward strand.
TCTAATACCTGAAATTTAATTTACCGGTTCAAGTACAGTTTGACGGTTTGAGGAAGAGCGACTTTGACATTTCTGCATATTTCAAGCACTGCTTTTGAAGTTGATAATTTCTAACAATAGCATACACTGTTTCGAAAAACATTTCAAGAGTCAACAAACTTTGAGTCTTTTGAACTGGACGGCTATTTTGGGCGTGACTTCTATTCTGGACTTGCGATCCATCCAACTATAACCTTGTTTCTAATACTGGACAGCTATTTTGGGTGTGACTGCTATTCTGGACTTGCTATACCTCGAACTGTAACCTTGTTTTTTACACTGGACGGCTATTCTGAGCCAGTTGCTATTCTGGACTTGCAATCCATCCAACTATAACCTTGTTTCAGATGCTGAATGGCTATTCTGGGCGAGACTTTCTATTCTGGGCGAGACTTTCTATTCTGACTTTCTATTCTGGACTTGTGATCCCTCTAACTGTAACCTTGTTTCTAATACTGAACAGCTATTCTGGGCGAGACTTTCTATTCTGGACTTGCAATCCATCCAACTATAACCTTGTTTCTAATGCTGGAAGGCTATTCTAAGCGAGACTTGCTATTCTGGACTTGCAATCCATCCGACTTTCTCGTCCCTGGATTGGTCCAGTGCTGTTGGTTGCCTGGATCTGTACTGGCTGCCGATCAGCGATGCTGCACTGGCTTCCATGAAACGCCATCCGTTTAATGGAAGCCATCTACCTTTCTCCGGTGGCATTTTTGTCGTATTGCGGGATATTTGGTTTCTCCACTTGCCACGATGCTTGCTATTGTCCTAGGCCTTTTGTCTAGGGACTCGTTGATTAACACCTTTATTACTGCCATTGCTTGCTCGTATTTCTGTTTGTTTTAAGCGCTTTTCATTGTATTATTATTAGCATCACAAGCAGAATATATATATATATACATTCTGGATATATATATATATATTTATATATATATATATATATATATATATTCAAGCAGTTATATAGCGCCACTGTTAAAATGCTCAAGGCATCATCAGTTGATGGGTGCTGCTGAGCAGAGTCACAGAGTGTTTGTCCGAAATCAAGAGTAAGTGATAAATCTGATCACCGTAGATGTCCGGGGATTTGCTGTATTTCGATTTATCATCATTGAACATTCTTATTTGTGTGTGTGCATGTGTGTGTGTGTGTGTGTGTGTGTGTGTGTGTGTGTGTGTGTGTGTGTGTGTGTGTGTGTGTGTGTGTGTGTGTGTGTGTGTGTGTGTGTGTGCATGTGTGTATACATGTGTGTATACATGTGTGTGTACATGTGTGTGTGTGTGTGTACATGTGTACATGTGTGTGTGTGTGTGTACATGTGTGTATACATGTGTGTGTACATGTATGTGTGTGTACATGTGTACATGTGTGTGTACATGTGTGTGTACATGTGTGTGTACATGTGTGTGTACATGTGTGTGTGTGTGTGTGTGTACATGTGTGTGTACATGTGTGTGTACATGTGTGTACATGTGTGTACATGTGTGTGTGTACATGTGTGTGTACATGTACACATGTGTGTGTACATGTGTGTGTACATGTGTGTGTGTACATGTGTGTGTACACGTGTTATGCGTGTGTGCCTACATGCTTCTGTTTGTACATGGTGCATTTTATGGCCATAAATTGAAAGCTTACCTTTTTGCCTGGACTGGAGTTGGGACGACTTGGGAACGCTTCTGAGTATAGTTACCTTGAATGGGTGCTATGTAATTTTTGAATGAATGAATGAATGTATGTGCTTGTGTGTATGTGTTTGTGTATATATGTGTGTGCTTTTGTGAGTGTATGTTTGTATACATGCATGTGGTTGTGTGGACTTGTGTGGACTTGTGTGTGCTTGTGTGTGTGTATAGTGTGTATGTGTATGTGTGTGTGTATGTGTATGTGTGTGTGTGAAGATGTATAAGTGTGTGTGTGTATATATGCATGTGTGGGTTTGAGTAGGTGTGTGTGTAAATATATGTGTGTATGTAGGTAGTGTGTGTGGGTGCAGGTGTGTGTGTGTGTGTATATGTGTGTGTGTGTGTGTACACATACGTGCAGTGCATGGATACGTATGCATGTGTGCTTATGTATGCACAGGCGTATGGTAGTTGTGCAGGTTCTTGGCTATGGCTGTGATCAGCTAACGAGACTTCGAGTGTCCCTGACTTCTCTGCGTTGTGGTCGTTGTTGTCAAGGGCTTTGGTTGCGTTGCTCTGTTGAAGATTCGCGATGGATCGGTCACAGTGCATTTCTGACCTTTTCTCTGCGGCCTTTTCAACCGTTGCCATAGGAATATGTGATTATGTTTGATCGGCCCCTACTTGAAAGGTGCTATATAAATTTATGGTACTTTACCTAGGGATGCGCAGTAGTCAAGTGGTTAGCGTGCTGGACTGTCAATCGAGAGGTCGGGGGTCAAATCCCTGCCAGAGCAGAAATTTGTTTTGGGATTTCTGCTCCACCTGCACTCACAAGTGCACTCAGCTATAATGAGTACACTGACTGTAAACTATCAGTGGGAAGATGAGACAGCAAGGGAGAGGATTGGCCACCCACCCTTATATGCCGAGGCTAAGAAAAGGAAGTTGCTAACACTTCATACCCACGGCTGCTTCTCAGGCTAGCTTCAGGGATGGATCTTTTTCGTACATATGATACCCTTACATCATTTGTTTTTCAGATATTCATGTTCAGTTTAAAGTTCCCGCATCAACAGAAAAGTTATTTCACGGTTTCTGTTCAGCTAGCCTCCCCTTGTGAACGCGGTTCTAAAATGAGTACACCAACTGTACAGTGCACTTGGGAAAATGAGGCGATGTGGGGGAGATGACTGGTCACCCGCCCTAATGATCCGAGGCTAACACTTCGTACCCATGGTGTGGCGATGTCAGCTGGGCCTTGCCCCAGCCTACCTGCATGAGCTTTGTTGTCCACCTCAGGTCTCCAAGTCCTCTGCAGATAACGGTTCTTTTTAGTCCTTAATCTAATCTAATGACCATCACGGTCCATCACGGATAGTGCTTTCTTTCCAAAGTTCAGAAGTGCGTACACGACCACACGACAGAACATCGATGGCGCTGAGCAATTGTGAGTGAAGGACTTGCTCAAGGTCCCTACGCGGTGACAGCCTCAGTGGAGAATAGAACCACGTTACAAGCTCACCCCACTAACTCTTTGGATCTTGACCTGGAACCGACTTTACCCCCCACCGCCTATCGATTTTGTTTTGACTAAACGCCTGGGAATAAACTGGTTCCCGCGACTTCACCGTAGAAATCTCGAGATTACGAATACGAAGATCGTTGTGGACGTTGGTTGTCCATGACGTCTGGAATCTAGTATACCACGGGATCGGTTTTCGTCACACTCCCCCCAACCCATTTAAATTTACTCGAGGCAAACATTCTCTCTGCCGGAGGTGTCGAAGTCGCGCCCGTATGTTGTGCAATGAACGAGTTTTTCTTTTCGGACTGTTCCATGTGTGGATCGAGCGCACGCTGTGTTTACAAAGCCAACAAGGCATTAAACGACGATGCCGCTGGCGGACCGAGCGCCCGGCCGACGCGCGCGCGGGCGGGCGGTGCGCCTGGGTCGGGCGGCCGGTCGGTCGCTCGGTCGTGTGTGTGTGTGAGAACTTGGGCGCTGTGTTAGGGAACGGGGCGGAAGAATGTGTACACGCAGTTGGCAGCAGTTGGGCTTTCGTCTGCTGCGAGTATTAATGACCCGGCGGGATGACCTGTTGAGACCGAGACGGTGAACTCGTAATCGCGATAACAATAGCAGTGTCAACGAAAGCCACAGTTGTGGCGGTGGTGGTGGTGGTCACGATGGTGATGATGATGTTTGTGGTGGTGGTGGTGGTGATGATGATGATGAGGATGATGATAATGGTTGTGGTGGTGATGATGATGATTTTGGCGATGATGATGATGGTTGTGATGATGGTCGTGGTGATGGTCGTTGTGATGATGATATTAGCGATGATGGTGGTTATGATGATGGTTATGGTGACAATGATGGTTGTGGTAGTTATGATGATGGTTGTGGTGGTTACGATAGGTGTGGTGATGTTGCTGATGATATCGGCTATGATGATGGTGGTGATGATAATGTTTGTGGTTGTGATTTTATGATGATAGTTGTGGTGATGATGATGATGATGATATCAGTGATGAAAATGGTGGTCATGATGATGGTGATGATGATATTGATGATGTGATGGCTGCATTGGTGATGACAGCAAGAACAGTGTACTTAGCAAATGATTAAAACTGTAGAAAAGCAATGATCTGCTTCTTACATTTGGAGCAAGTTTTCAGTACCAGCTTTCACGATACTCTGACTATGTTGAAAATATTAGCATAAAGATCATGCAGGTTGGCAGCAGTTACTAATTGCAATACCACCTCCCACTGTAGAGGATGTTCTGATAATTCCGCCACTGCCCGTACTCTAGTAGTGCCCGTCCCAAGACGGACAAAGGAGGAGGGCGACGCTGATCATCTTTGTTATGACACTGTGTGGTTAAACAGTAGCTAACCAAGGATCGATTAAGATCTTAAGGACTGTTTGGCAATTGTTCTTTTTAGAGAGAGAAAACAGAAGGCTGAAGATATCAAAAAGAATATCAGAGATGCAATTTTGGTTCGTTCTAACGTTTCAACATCATTCAGTTTCTCACGTAACATACTTCTTAGTGTGTTAACATTGTTCATTCGAAACTGAATACATGTCCTATCTTTTTCAAACTGTTTATCCACCAGTGAGGGAGAGGATTGGCCATCCGCCCTCATATGCTGAGGTTAAGAAAATGAAGTCGCTAACACTTCATACCCATGGCTGCCTCAGGGCTAGCTGAAGGTACTGCTCTAATTCTTATCCACCATAGGCCTCCTCTTTGTGATTAGTGGACTGATCTTCTGGATATTGATCTTATTCCGTCTGGGTTTTGGTGTGCCATCGGTTGATGCCTTGTGCATTAGACACCGGCGCAATAGAAGTTATAATTTGCGATATCAATTAACAAGCTTAGCATTTATAATAATTTTCAAAACGAATTACTGTCATTTCCAGGCTTCAGAATGGTTTTTAACAGGACCACAATCAAAAAAAATATTGAGGACCATGATAAAAGAAAATGGTGTTTTACAAAGACACGATCAAAGAGAATGGCGCTCAACAAGACCAAGATTAAACAGTATGGTCTTCAAAAAGACCACGATCAAAGAAAATGGTCTTCAACAGGACCACGATCAAAGAAAATGGTCTTCAAAAGGACCACGATCATAGAAAATGATCTTCAAAAAGACCACGATCAAAGAAAATGGTCTTAAACAGGACCATGATCAAAGAATATGGGTTGAAAAAGACCATGATCAAAGAAAATGGTCTTAAACAGGATCATGATCAAAGAATATGGGTTGAAAAAGACCATAATCAAAGAAAATGGTCTTAAACAGGACCATGATAAAAGAAAATGGTCTTCAAAAAGACCACGATCAAAGAAAATGGTCTTAAACAGGACCATGAGCGCACTTAATGGTCTTCAGCCGGTGGCGAAATAGAGTCATAGAAAGCATAGAAGGCTTTTGAAGCACCGGTTGAATGGCAGCGTATTGCGAAATGAGTTCTTGCTGTTGTCATGCGATCTGTTTTGTTTTGCAGACGATAACAGGTGCGATGAACACAATTGATCCGCCTGTCGAACTTGCTCAACACAGCAATCAAACATCTCTTCATTACATACAGACGATAGCCAGCCAACCGGACTTTCTCTTCTGTCCGGTGGGTGAATTTCTGTTGGTCGGTGAATTTCTGTTGGTCGGTGAATTTCTGTTGGTCGATGAATTTCTGGTGGTGAATTTCAGTGGGTGAATTTCAGTCGGTGAATTTCAGTCGGTGAATTTCAGTGGGAATTTCAGTGGGTCAATTTCAGTCAATGGGGTGACTGGTCTGAAGCTTTGGAATTCACTGCCCAGTTTTGTGTGTCTGGTGTCATTCAGAGACAGTTAAAGAGACAGAGAGCAGGACCCCCGCGGGTGCAGCCACGGGCTTGAAATGTTAACGGTCAATGGGTACACTACTCATTATAACTGAGTCGGCTATGGGGCAAAGGTGGAGCAGAAATCTCAACACAAATTTCTGCCCTGGTGGGAATTTGAACCCCGACCTCTCCGCTGTCAGTCCAGCCCACTTACCACCAATTCACCATCGCACAGCCCAGTGTCATTCAGAACTGAACTTAAAACTCGTCTTGCTAACCCCCTCCGTAGCTTCACTTTGCCCTATATCGTACTAGCATTTTTTACCCGGCGTTCGCCCGGGTTTTGCCCAGGCGTAATTTTTAACGGCTGCAAATAAAGGCTACTTACTTACTATATTTGCTGATGGGCTTCAAATATTTAAAAAATGTCCATATATCTGAATGGAAACGATATTTAGAGGTGAACATTGTTGCTTTGCCCGTGTACTGCACGGGCAAAGCAAATTTATATATAGGCAATATTATTTGTTCCCCGTACTACACGGGTAATATCTCTACCTTAAATATAGGCGTATTATTTGTTCCCCGTAGCCTACTACACGGGTTATCTCTACCTTAAATAGGCGTATTATTTGTTCCCCGTACTACACGGGTTATCTCTAAATTATAATAGGCGTATTATTTGCTTCACTTTGCCCTATATCGTATTTCGCCCTGGCTTCTCAAATGGACTTTGGCTATGGTTTCAACTGAAGAGACCAGCCATCGATCGATGCCAGAGCAGAAGAAGAGGAAGAGCAGTCTGAGAGGCAACCATTCATATTCATTCATTCATTCATTACGGAAATTTGTATAGCGTCCGCTTCACTCGGAAGCGCTCTCGACCCAACCCCGGCTAAAAGGGACAGTCTTAAGGCTGCAATAAAATGCATTAATGAGTAAACCCTAGGCATACGGCATACCCATGGGTATGAAGTATTAGTGACTTCATTTTCTTGGCCTCGGTATATGAGAGCGGGTGGCCAGACCAGTGCATATTTTAACGGATTTTGACTACTGGGACCAGTGGGTGGCGTAAGTAGTAGGGTTCGACCGGGGGGGGGGTGTAGCGGTCCAACATACTCGAAAAGTTGATGACCGGGGGTGGTAGCCGCCTCGTATCTATATAGTTTTTCCATAAATTATTTTTCCAGGGACCTAGTAAATTACAGTTCTTGCTTGAAGAATTTTTCGAGGGGGGGTAGTAACGAGTGTTTTCCACCAAATATTTTCCCCTCCTCCTCAAACTGACTAGTGGGACAAAGTCTCCTACTGTAATTCCAATGTTATGAAATTAGAGTATTACCTAGGACAAATCACCAAAACTACTGGGACATATCCTAAAACTGCTGGGACATATCCTAAAACTACTGGGACATTTGTCCCAGTAGTTAAACAGTTAAAATATGCACTGGGCCAGACCTCTCCCTTGCCTCCTGATCTCCCCACCGACAGTAGACGGTCATTGTACTCATTATTACTAGGGGGCATAGGTGGATCAGAAATCTCTATACAAATTTCTCGCTTAGGGGGACTTCTACCCCAACCACTCGATTGGCAGTCCAGCATGCTAACTAACTATGATGACGGCCTATTAGAGGCGCTGTCGAAGTCATTACATAATAAATAAAAATACATTAGATCAGATCATGTAATTCGCTGTGATTCTTCAGACCAGTGTTTTGACTGTGTTGCAGGAATTCTACGAGCATACAGAAAGACTTTGGCATGACTTAGGAGTTCAGAAGTGCTACGAACGATCGAACGAGTACCAGCTCATCGACTGCGCAAAGTTGTGAGTGATTCCATAAGAATGTGATCCGTCCTTATTGCCGTATTTATTTAATGCAGAGGTCGGCAACATGCGGGCCGGGTCCGGCCCATGGGGACCTTTGAACCGGCCCTTGACATATCTTTTATATCAGCATTGTACCTGGCACTTGGGAAGCTTTTATCCGTTTTATGCATTTTTTAAACTGAATGTACTTAAAACATATTTTGTCTTTTATTGTAGTGTAGTATTAGAACAATAAGGTTTTCATCATAAAAATTATCTTCATTTACTTTAACGGTTATTCTGCAATATTTCGTTTGAATAAAATTAATATTGGCTCATATTCTAAGACAAATCAATCTGCAAAAATTCGCCTGCTCTTGGCATACGACCCCTGAGCTGCCCTTAAAATCTTAGGTCGGCCCTTTAATAAAAGAAGTTGCCCATGTGTTACATAGGTAGCCCTGCTTATTGGGTCTTATGACCTTTCTGGGCTTTCCGTTTGCTACCCAAAATGGCAATGACGATAATAACTGCACATTGTTGATTTAAACTGGGAACAATAAAATTGTTTGATGTTGAATTTGAATGTATGTATACTAGACTGGTCCACAAAATTAAAAGTTGGAAATACATTGCTCCACACGGCTGCCCTTGTTATACATGAAAACATGAGTCTGTATGCAAAATTTTGGAAAGATTTGATTATGTTTAGAGGTCGCTATGTTTTTCGACTTTTTGCCATAATCATATTATAGTATGAACTTGTCAAAAAACATGTCTAATTTGGATTTTTTTCAAATCGGTTATAAATTATTTTCAAGTCAGTTATTATTTTGAACAATAAACAGCCCAATTTAGAAATATATATACTGCAGTGTTACTGCTTAGTAAGGCTGCGTTACGTTTGTAATAAAATATAATTTTGTATAATTAAAGAAGTAATCCAGTCTGCATAAATCCCGTCATTGAAGTGCTGGAAAACCCGCAACCTACTATTATTTCATTTTGCCTTTGTTGGAACAGAAAATTTTGTCCGATGACTGGAGACAAGTTGCAGCAAGTATTGTTTCTGTGACTCATCCTTAGTATATCATTGTAAGAATGGATCAGAGCCACTCCACGTTCTGCGCAGTCATTGACGACCATCAACAGTTTGACATTTGCCTTCATCGACTGGGAAGTAGGGTCCAGTGGTCAGGGAGTAAAGGACTTTGATAGGAAGGCTGTGGGTTGTTCTTGACCCTGGATGGTAAAAAGATCAAGCAGTTTTAAAGATCTCCTTGTGACATACTCTTCCAGTGGAGTCTGGTGGTCGAAGGATTTCCTGTCCAGACGCTACATGGATAGCGGATTAGGTGGATAAATAAGATTGTATTACCAGACCAGCCTCGATGTCTTCAGTGACACGCTTCGACGAAATAGCGGAGATGATGACTGAAAGAGTTAATTAAATCGAACTCAAACTGTAACTCCTTGAATCAGCACAAATTTGTGTTCATACAACTTCCACAGTTTGCGAACACCCGAATCCACACACTGTGCGGGGATTCTAGCCTCCTCCCGAATTACCAACGCAGCGACTATTGTTGCTTTCGTGGCCTCACCAAATGCTATAGTCTATTCTGGTAATGAAATATGAAATTCCTCAGGATTGCCCAATTTGTTGGGAGTCCAGACCCAAGAAAGTGTTTGTCAGGCATCCCTAACAGACAACATTGTGAGGAACTCCTTGTTGATGCCAGTTTCACCATAGCTGCCGTTTTGTAACGTACGAGCTTTTATTGCAGAAAGTGAAAAAACATGTGCTGTAAGCTTATTTCATATTCAAGGCTGGCTTCACAGACGAAAAAAGTACTCGAATCACGCTAAATTAGCAGCATACAGAGCAATATTGAACAATACAATTGTAGGATATGAAACGAATTGTGATGAAAAGGTGGCATGCAAAATTTAAAAATTAGTTATAAGCCAACAACCGTTTATCTATCAGAAAGAACTTGAAATAAGTGTTTTATTTGTAAATAAGCTTATTATTCTTTTAGTTACTTAAATACAGTTGGCATATTGATCATGATTTAGAAAGATGGTGCTTGGTGTTCATGGGTGCTTATTTTAATTCATAATGAAGCTATTAACGCGTCAGATGCGCAATTTTTGCAATTTCTACAAAAGTGTCAAAACCTAGCGACCTCTAAACATGCTCAAATCTCTTCAATTTTTTCAACACAGATTCTTCTAGTCAAGTGTAACAGGGGCAGCCTTGTGGAGCAGCATATTTTGAAAACATATATTTCCCCATGTAAGTTTGGACCAGTCTAATGTATACATGTGTATTTATATGAATATGTATGTATGTATGCTCTGAATATTTATATAGCGCCTATAGTAGAAGCTCTGACAAACACTAGAATTATAGGAATACCAGTGACCAGTCTTTACTCTTTATCCAAACAGAATAGTCATTGTTGTAGACGTTTTACGTGACTGCCTTTACTGGTGATCTAAATAGCATCGAGTTTTAATTGAATTTCGTGCTCGAGTCATTGGATTTACTAATTTGGATTGTCTTCATGGGTCGCTGGGTTGTCTCACTCTCAAGGTGACCATTTTCAGCCATATAAAAATTCAGAGCATATATACACATATAATATAAGAAGTGTGGTTATGGTGGTGGTTATGGTTATATATATATATATATAATATATATATATATAATTATACATATATATATATACATATGTATAATTATATAGTTACATCCTTCAAAGGTTATTTAAAGTCTCTGTATAATAGCGAGAAGTAGCCATTTGAATTTCTGCATACATGCTGTGATGCATGCGTACATACATGTACGGAAACTCCGTGATCCCTTACTAGCTGTTGATCCCTGACTCTCTCCCTATCTCCTTTCTTACCTCCCTGCCTTGTGTGCATATACTGTGTGCATATATTATGCTTGGTGCAGACACTTAATGTGTTTCAATTTCGATTTTAGCTAACTAGTTAAGACCATATATTCTTAGCAATTATATTAAATGCATATTATTAAGCCAGTTGCTATTATTCTATGTGCATGGGTGACCCTGTCAGTGGGACTTTGGTCCCTTAAGGGTCTCTCTCCCATTGCTTCTTGTAGCTTAATGAATGTCTTGATTTCGACTGTTATGTTATTTTGTGCAACAAGAAGCAATAAAATTTATGGTTATGGTTATACATCTCAGGTGGCTTAGTCACGAAATCTGCATTGCAGATAGAGAGCTCAACCAGTTTCTGGCCATGTTACTCCAAATAGACAGCGGCTGAAGCGGGGCACGCTAGCGCGGCTAGCCGATTGGTTAGAGTGCTTACCTTGTGGCACAGCAGAGTACGGGTTCGATCCTCACCCAAGGCAGAACACTCTACTATGTATAAAGGGCCTTGAACAAGTCCTTCACTCACAATTGCTCAGTGCTATCAATTGATACTTTGTCATCAGATAGTGGCGCTATATAAATGTGTAATGATAATAATATTAATAATTATTATTATTATTATGTTACACTTCTATAGACTTGTAATGATACAGATCTGAGTGATTATCCTAATGAGGGTGTTTATTCAGTGTGGCTATAATGAATAATGATGATAATTATAATAATAATAATAATAATAATAATAATAATAATAATAATAATAATAACTGAGGAGCGACCAACTCAGCAACACTAAGCCTTACCGTGTTTTAACAATGACAATAATAATAATAATAATAATAATAATAATAATAATAATAATTATAATAATAATAATAATAACAATCATTATAATAATGTGATAATATATACATTAGAGTCTCTAATAGTTAGCAGCGTTCTGCGTTATTGTTCTTGGTTTATTTATAATAAAATTTACAATAAAATGTAACATAATAATAATAACAATTACAATAACAATTAAAATAACAATAATAATTGCATTCAGAGGCACATTTCCGAATGGATGTGTAAACTGGGACGAGGCCTGATTTCTCGGAGAACGTTTTTTACTCCTAACCTAATTTTTTGTTCCTGAGGGATTATTTCTACCTCGGGTAAAAAAAATAATAATGATAATAATAATAGTAATAATAATAATAATAATAATAATAATGACGATAATAATAACAATAATGCGAAAGAACAAACCTGGATGCTACTTAAAACTTGTTGTTTGAATTCAAAAGGCTGAAAATTAATGATAAAGCCTGAAACTGAGAAATCCAGCGCTCATTTATTGGACCTCTGAGAGGCGTTTGATAGCCTGCGTGATTTAATTGTTTTAAAGCTTTAGGTCATTGTAAACAGAGATTGCCAGGGCATTAAACGTCAGAGTGGGAGTTTTGTTTGGTTTATGTTTTCCCTGGGATCTTAGTTGGTAGTGATGCAAATCAAACCTCGTGGAAGTCCCACGGATTGAAATGGCCAGTCTATCTAGACAGGGAAAATACTGTTTCCCGGAAGTTGACCTTTACCATGAGAAATGGTAAAATATTAGTTAAGGCGGCCAGTGACTGTAAAACAAGTTGGTAAGTAAATAAGTAAGTAAAAGAGCAAAAACTTTGACACTTAATATATATATATTGTCTTTAAGTACTTTTAAAAAGTGCATCATAGGCTAGCCTAAATAATGTAGAAGTTCATTAAGAACAGAAAATTGAGCTGTAAAGAAATAAGGATTACTAGAAATGCGTTGATAATTGAAACTTTGTCCTTTACCGATTCGTGCCAAGAGTTTTTGAATGTGCTTTACATCAATTGTGCTATAAACATTTCAGCCTTGAATCATCACCTATAGGGACAATGTGTAGGTGTGTGTGTGTGTGTGTGTGTGTGTGTGTGTGTGTGTGTGTGTGTGTGTGTGTGTGTGTGTGTGTGTGTGTGTGTGTGTGTGTGTGTGTGTGTGTGTGTGTGTGTGTGTGTGTGTGTGTGTGTGTGTGTGTGTGTGTGTGTGTGTGTGTGTGTGTGTGTGTGTGTGTGTGTGTGTGTGTGTGTGTGTGTGTGTGTGTGTGTGTAGGTGTAATTTAAAACCGCAGGCAAGACAGCAATAAATGAATATAATTATAATTTAATGTTATTATTAATAATAATATTATTATTATTATGGTTGGGAGTGACTCCAATCCAGGTCTACGCTTGGAACCACCCACATTACTGCCCCTTCTAATTTTGATGTAAAATATAATTATTATGATATTATATTAATGACAGCATATTGTTCATAATTAAGGTAAACTTTGGAACATAAACATTATGGGCAGCAAAAAAGCTTGGCGTGGGGTATCAGATTGTTAAATTCACCAATGCTTTGATTATATATATTATATAAACCTACCCTAGTTGCATTCTAACTGTCTGTGCATCAGGTGGCTTGTTAATGCAGCAACAGAGTCAACATTTCATTTGTTTGTACATGGTAATGTAGTGGTTTGCATGATGGTGGACTGTTAGGCAAGATGTCGGGTTCAAATCCCCACCAGGGCAGAAATTTCTTTAGGGATTTATTGTGCCCCTATCCAACTCAGTCATCATGAATACACTGACCATGCACTGTCAGTGGAAAGATGGCCATCTGCCATCATATTGCGAGGCTAAGTAAATGAAGTCGCTAACACTTCATATCCATTCAGCTGCCTCTCAGGCTAGCTTGAAGGACTGCTGTTCTTAATCGTTTCATTTTGATCAATTGGACAAAATTTTCTCTTTAGTAGTCGATCAATACATTGATGCATTGTTTTTTATTTCAGTATTAATTAATACATTAATTAACACAATAATAGTTTCAATGGAAAACTTTAAATTTGCCATTACGGTATTAGATGAATTTCTCTTTTCACTTTTGAACATTTATAGGCCTATTGGTTTTCATGATATTTATTTTTGTTTATTTTCTGTGCTGTTTGTTTTATAAGATTTTTAATTGGCTTTCATAATGTTATTTAAATTTCTCTTTTAGTTTCTTGGACAGGGTCAATGAAATAAAGAGTCCTGACTATATGCCAACTGAACAGGTAATCCACCTTTTATGTAATACAATACAAGAATCTTTGCCTCTGTTGGACCCACCCTCTGGAATCGCCTTTCTCGAGAGCTATGACTCGAGCTCTTTCGTTTGTCCTGTCCACTGTTTCGCAGGCGCATGAAGTCTGTATTATTCGACAATAATTCCACTGGTTCAGGTGGGGGCGGGCCACTGATAAGTTTTTTCATGAGGCGCTTTATAAATATCAGATTACAATTTATTACAGTTATAATTACAATTTACAGTACATTACAATTACAGTTACAATTGCAATTAAAGTATAACTCTCCAGTGGATTGCAGTTTTACTGTGTTTTTACTTGAAGCAACCATTGACTTGTGCCTTGTTCATCATGGTTGCTGTGCTATAGACGTCTTTAGATTTGATTAGCCCAAGGGTGCATAAGCTCTTCATAGTTATGTCTGGAACAGCAGACACTTACGTAGCAAGGTCTCATAAACAGAACAATTGTCTAGTGACAGGTCTCGGGTGACCAGTGATTGATTCCTCTTCCATTATGATAATGTCGCCATAGAAGTCATTATAGTTATTAGATCTGCGGTACCAGCAGAGTTCCTAAAATGAGTAGGTTTAAATTGATGTATCAGACAATGTATTGTATAATAGTATTAAGGCGTTATAAAAGTTAGTAGCTGAGATCTACAGTAGTAGCAGACTTCTAAAATGAGTGGGTTTGCTTTGATGTATCAACTGAGCCTTGTTCATTATGGTAACAATGTAGCCTGTTGTTTGAATTGTTGTAGGATATTCTTCGCTGTCGAGTCCTTACTTCGGGCATTTTTGAAACTAGGTTTTCTGTTGATAAAGTAAATTTTCAGTGAGTTTCCTTCACTTACTTCTCTTTTTGTTTAATGAGTTATAAATATTAAAGTAATCATCTCTGATAAAATGTGTTCCTTCATACTAAGTTACTCTCCATTTTATCAGAGATGATGACTTTAATAGTTATAATTACGATGTTTATTGAGCGTACAGACCGCTAGTAATAAGTGAAATTCTGTATAAGAAATTATTCCTAATGGATGCATTAGTATTGGCTAGGCTGGCTTTTAAAGAGTAACCTCTTAACCTAATCAGTCGGAATTATAAAAAGAAATTTATGTGGAGAACTGTTTTCCTCAGTGTGGTACTGTATTAATTTTTAAGTAAGCTTAAACCCATTTTCCAAGCAAGCGCTAATGACTTAGAAGTCTAGTTACTAGGTTCGTTTCAAGTACTCAAGTAGCAAGTACAGTCAGTGTTTTTATCACAGCTGATTCGGCTAGGGCGCATGCGAAGCAGAAATCTTGGAACAAATTTCTGCCCAAGCGGGGATTTGAACCCCCGACTTCTCGACTGACAGTGCAGCACACTTACCAATACACTATCGTGCACCCAATGATAATACTAATAATAATAACTAGGACTGGGCATTTAATGTGTTATTAACGCGATTAATGCTTTAATTAATTACCGCGATTTTTTTTTTACCACAGCGCTATTGTCACTGCACCCAATTATTTTTAATAAATGCTCTAAAACAATGCTTGATAAAACAGCTATTACAATGTAAAAACTTTAACTTTAAACTTTAAACTTTTAAGTAAACACTTAAAAGTAAAAACAAGTAGTAAAAGCATGTCTTTCTATTTGTTTATTGACTGCAAGCATTTATATAGCACTTATTCAACATAACAACTCGGGAGTCAGTAGAGTAGTTGTACTTGCTATCTATTGTGACATCATCTGACATGCAATTAAAAATAAATCGCGTTATTAAAAATTTTAATCTTGCGATTAATTTCGATTAAAGGCTTTAATCGTTTTAAATATGTTAATCGTGCGATTAATTTCGATTAAAATTTTTAATCGTTAAACATATTTAATTGTGAGATTAATTTAGATTAAAATGTTTAATCGTTGCCCACCCCTAATAATAATAACTAGAATTAAGAATGTTCGGTGTGTCTGTTTGCAGCATGTTTGATGTCGGTGGTCAGAGAGACGAGAGACGGAAGTGGATCCAGTGCTTCAACGACGTCACAGCAATCATCTTTGTCTCCGACTGCAGCGCCTACAACCAAGTCCTTCGCGAGGACTCCACGCAAAACAGAATGCGCGAATCCTTAGAGCTTTTCGGCAGCATCTGGAACAACAGGTCTTGCTCCTCTGCCCATTGTCGTTGTAATCAGTAACTATTCTAATTGTAACAATTGTAATTAGTTACAATTGTAATTGTAATTAGTAACAGTTGTAAGTGTAATAAGTAACAATTGTTATTGTAATCAGTAACTATTGTAATTGTACCAATTGTAATTGTAATCAGTAACACATGGTAATTGCAATTAGTAACAGTTGTAATTGTAATTATTAAATTCAATTCAAGACTTTTCATTGACACCAAGTACCAAATTCTTCACAGCAACAATTCGAGCAATACATATTTACTTCAGTCCAATTATCAATTATATATTCAGCAACGTTATCTACCCTAAGGCAGTCAGTTTCCTAGTGTCAAAGGGTTTTACCTAAAGGAGCAATAGTGCTCCGCTGCGAGGGAACCCCATTTTTCTTAATTTTCTAAGTAGGTAGAAAAGATGATCAATTAGCAGCTATGGTATCTCCAGTGGTATTTCTTCATCCGTGACAGTTAATTCATTCCTGTTCAATAAGATACTGTTTAAGTTTCATTTTAAATATTTGTGAAGTTGGCACAATTTATAGCAACAACAAGTTGTCTACCAGATGCAACAAGTTGTAATTAGTAACAACAGGTTGTCCGCCATTTGTAATTATAATCCGTATATTTTGTTTCTGTGTTACGCTGTGTTAACACGTTTATCTGTGTGTTATGATGTTGAAGATGGTTACGGACGATATCTGTCATTCTGTTCCTCAATAAGCAAGATCTGCTCGCCGAGAAAGTGAAGGCGGCCAAGTCAAAAATAGAGGAATACTTTCCGGAATTCGCCAGCTACACACTTGACAGTAGGAGTCATTCCCTGTGTCTGTTTGTGTGTGTGGGTGTGTGAGTGTTTGTGTGTGTGCGTGCATGCATGTGTGTGTATGTGTATGAGTGTGTGTGTGTGTAGGTGTGTGTGTGTGTGCATTTTGGCTTTTATGTGTTTGTGTGTGTGAGGGCATGCATGTTTGTGTGCATGTGTGCTTGTGTCTGTTTGTGCACGTGTGTTTGTGTGTAATACACACTGTGTATGTATGTGCATGCATGCATGTGTATGTGTGTGTGTGTGATTGTGTTTGTAGTTGTGTGCATGTTTGTGTACATGCATGCATGTATGTTTGTGTGTATGTTTATGAGTGTGTGCATGTAATGAAAGTTGTTTGTTACTCAAACGAAAGGTTTCTGATTGTGCTGTTGTACCTGCATTGAAACCGAATTGCCCTTCAACCCAAAGCCATGCGCCCCTGAACTGAATTTCTGGTTATCATAATGAAGAAAGTGCTATTTAAAGGCTGAGCAAAGGGCACCATCTTATTCAGAAGTGCTTGATATTGACCTGATTACGACGTGGTTTTGGTGCACCACTGTTTGATACTTTGTGTATTAGACACTGGCGCAATAGAAGTTAGGAATTACAATTCTGATGAGAATGTTGATGCTTTTCCAGCGCAACCAGAGCCCGGTGAAGATGCCGAGGTGGCACGTGCCAAGTACTTCATTAGGGACGAATTTCTGGTGAGGATTTTCTCAGTGCTTACTTCAATATTCTCTAATTAAGTCTTGTAACCACGGGGAGGGCATTGTCTTCTTACAAAGTCAGAATATGCGAGATCCGTATTTAGATCAGCACGTGCCAATACAACAGAATAAATAGATGTATATTGTCAACATAATTAGCATCTGGATATTGCAGTTTTAATTAAATAACATGTGTTTTAGTTTCGTCTTTGCATATATGTTTTTTTCCGGTGTTGACATCCACAGCTGCTACATAATGAACTGACCTGTATAAATAGCAGTTCCCATAATATATACATGCTAATCCCCCATCTGAGCCTAAATATATTTGGTTCGAGATTTCTGCTCTGCGTGCACCCAAGTCAGCTTGGGTATAATGAGTACATGGACAGTACACTGTCGGTGGGAAGATGAGACGGCGAGGGAGAGGATTGGCCACCCGCCCTCATATGCCGAGGCTAAGGAAATGAAATTGCTTGCACTTCATACCCATGGCTGCCTCAGGGTTAACTTAAGGGACTGCTCCTCGTCTTTCTGTCTAGAAACTTGTAGAATGCTGTTATTTTGATAGACAATGCACGAACTGATTGTTGCTTCTCAGCGATATTGTAAATGTAATTAGACATTTATATTGTGCCACTTCAAGAGAACCTCATCAGAGAAGTTCTCCATGCTGGCCTAAGCGATGTTGAATGTCTTTAATAAGAGAAATTGAAGCAATAAACAAAACAATGTGAAGCAAACTGGAATAGTCACTGGTGGCGAAATCACGCGACGTATGAAATCCAGCCAACATGTTGGGCTCCACATGTCTGTGTGACTCGCCACTGGTGATGTGTGAGCTCCACATGTCTGTGTGTGGTTATGTGTGAGCTCCACGTGTTTGCATTGGGCACATGTGATGGGGCTCCACATGTCTGTGTGAGTCCGCATGTGTGGGCTCCAACTTGTGTGTGTGGGGTCCGATCCGTGGACTTGGCTTCTCGCACAGACCACATTCCCAAATGAAAAGTTACTGGAGAGAACTGACTGAGATCAATGAGGCTCTAGACAGTCTGGAACCATGCCACTTAATGGCTAAGCACAGGGCACCAGCTTATTCACGAGGGCTTATTCGAGGCATTCTTATTGCAACTGTCAAAGGCTTCCTTTAACCCTTTAACGACGCGAGTGTACTGAAAGCTACTAGGAAACCAATGCAGCTCATCATTAAAGTGTTAAAGAGGTGCAGGTTGAGGCTTCTTGCTTATTATTTAAAACCCTAGAATGTCATATTGTCTTTGAATTAATTTGTATTTGTGATTGTTGGGTGCGTGATAGTCTTGTGATTAACATGCCGGACTGTCAGTCGAGAGATCAGAGGTTCAAACCCCAATAGGATAGTTAAAGGTTTCTGCTCCACCTGTGCCCCTTGGTGAACTCCGATATAACGTGTATTGTTTTGTGTGTTGCATATTGTATTGTATCGCATTGGTTTGTATTATATTTTATTGTAATAGATTGCGTACTAGTTTTGTGCTCCCCATGGCAGAAATATTTTCATAAAGACCTGGTCTACTTTCGCTCCCCAGTCAACTCCGCTATAATGAGTACACCGACCGTACACTGTTTGTGGGAAGATGAGATGCCAAGGCTTGGGAAATGAAGTCGCTAACACTTCACACACATATGGCTACCTCTCAGGCTAGCTTAAGGGACCATTTTAATTCTTGTTTTCCTTATTGCAATTGTCAAAGGATTGTGTGGATAAAGGGAATTATGGAAAGTTGTATGACTTTTCAGGCCTAGAATGATATGTTTTCTGACACAGAGCGTGCAGTTGATATTATCTGGATTGTGCAGTGTGTAGTATGAATTTCTGAGAGATTTAGCTCAAGTCAGCTGCCCACAGTTTTATTCTAACACCTGACATTTTACTTACGAGTTCAAGTTCAGTTTGAGTAAGTGTGTACAGTTGACATTTCTGAGCATTCTAGGCATTGCGAGATAAGCAGAACTTGTATGACTAGCCAAAGCTAGGAAACGCTTTATACCCATACGGTTGCCTCTCAGGCTAGCTTAAGGGACTGCTCTTTGCTCTTCTTATTCTTCTTCTGCTTCTTCTTCGTCTTTTTCTTCTCTTCCTCCTCCTCCTCCTCCTCTTCTTTACTCCTCCTCTTCCTCCTCCTCCTCTTCCTTCCTCCTATTCCCCATCTTCCTTACTCCTCCTACTCCTGATTGTTGCAGTTGACAAAGTCGTGTGTGGATAAAACAAATAAGTTGTATGATTTGGTGACATATTGTAGAAAATCGCCCAGTCTGACGGGCGCCACTACTGCTACCCGCACTTCACTTGTGCAGTCGACACGGAGAACATCCGTCGGGTCTTCAACGACTGTCGCGACATCATCCAGCGAATGCACCTGCGCCAGTACGAGCTGCTCTGAGGGGGGCGACCGAACGGACGCCGCCCGCCACCGCCAGGCACAGTGGCTGGGGCAGCGACAGGCAACCAGACACACACAGACAGACAGACAGCCCGCAAATGATGCTGCTGATGCTGCTGCTACTGGTTTGTCTTCATCCTCCTCGCTCGATTCATGCCTTCTGGTAGCCTGCTCAGCCGGGTCTTTCGTCATCGTCACGAAACTTTGTGACGGAGACAACAGACTCTGTGACTGAGGACTGTCGTGACTCGATGATTTGGACGGCGGACCGTTTTGATGTGTCGCATAAAATGACCTCCACGGACAGTGTATAAGTTATGCTTGTCGTCGAGTACCCGGTTCGGTGCTCGTCGGACGCTCGTAGGATACTTGTCGGCGGCGTCCCACGTCCGGTACTTGCCGACCGGGCACTGCTCCTCCTTGTACGGTTTTGTCCAGTCGTCAAGCGCTGCAAAGGGAGTAGGTAGGCTTTTCCCTGATCGCAAGTCCTGGAATGCTTCTTAGGTACTTCCTGGATACAGGTTATGTAGTGTGTAGTGTGAGTACTTGTTAGATGAACCTGCGAGATGCCTGAATAGTATGAGCGCTTGTTGCTAGGAACCACCAGCCAGATATGCTACCAGTCATGTAGTTTGTTAGATATCCTTGAGAAACAAGTACTGGCGAGTGATGATGGAGTACTTGTTGGATTCTTGCCGAGTACTTGCTGGTATCTGTTATTTTTGTTTTTTTCCAGAGCGTGCAAAGTATCTGTAAAATGCGTTTTGTCGTATTGCCTGCTAAGCTTGTCCGTAGAGGATTTGTGCTTGCGATTTTCTTAGCTGCTATTCAGTAGGATAGCTTAGGGATCCACAGAGCTGATTGCCCGTAGCCAAAGTCCCGATAGTGGATACCAGAAATTCCAGGGTAGTTTCGCCTTGAGCCGAACTCGTTAGAAATACTCGATTATGTTAAACTTATTTATTCTTATGCAGCTATAAACCACACATTATATTTAGAGAACATGTTAGACGCAAAAGTTGCTATGAGCGCACGTTGTAGGAAGTAGACCTGCTATGGCTTTGTAGTTAGACAATAGTAAGTAATGTTTATGCAAATTGAATGAGTTATAAACAGTTAAGAGCACGGCAGTTTTTATTTTAATCGTGAGAAAGTGCTTGTATCTTGCAGTTGTTTCGGGCATTGCGTCATCAGCAGGCTACAATAGTTTTGTGCTTTTAATCACGGCCCTCGATTCGAAGGGAACTTTTTAAATGTTGGAGTCATGCCTAGAGTTTGCGCTAATTTGCGGCTTCTTCTAAGAATGAACAATGTCTGAAATGTCAATTAGCCCAAGTGGAACGTGCTTATTTATGTGTTGAACATGATAAGTTTTCAGTTTACGAAGATCATTCAAAGGACCCGATTGCGTCTTTGCATTTAAGAGTGAAATCGTACAGTTAACTGCTTGATGACTGATTCATGTTAGCGATTGATTGACGTTAACGATTGATTGATTGATTCGAATGTTTGATTGCGCTTAATTACACTCATTTGGATTTTTTTAAACTTGTCTCTCCTGTCGGACTTATTTCCTGTGTTGGCTAACTTGGCTGTTTCTGTGTCTGTGTCTTCTCGAATTCGCTTCTGGATTTTCGAACGAACTCGCCCTGGAATCTGACTTAAACATCGATTTTTGCTTGTTATACAATATACACAATTCATCAACTAATGCCCTGAGCTGTAGAAGCTATCGGATTAGTTTTATTCGTAGTCATATTATTATTATTATTAGTAGTAGTAGTAGCAACAGCTAACAGTAACACTGTAAAAGTGGCATAACTAAAACGTGAAAATTTTTAAAATGCAACTTCAAGAAAAACTCTTCGGCAGGGCTCCCAACCAAGCAGGGAGAACTCGCGATCAAACAAGGGAGGTGACAGACTGATTAGATTGCTTCTGATTTGAAATGGAAGACTGTTCCAGGATACAGGGCCAACAATGGCAAAACTTCTGTGCTGGGTAGTGGACGACCTAGCCCGAGGGACGACAAGGAGACCATGTGCAGCCTATCGGAGGGACTTAATTGCAACCAGGAATAGACGAGGCAAAGATACACAGAGATCTGAGATAGGGTGGGACAGTTATTCTCAGTAGTCAATTTCGTAGTAGTTGTAGCAACAGCAGCAGCAGCAGTAAGAAGTAGCAGCAGCAGTAGTAGAACGAAATTGTTACTCTCGTGGAATACAATCGTAAACTCCAAATTTCTAAAGCGCCGCGTGAAAGCTCAATCAATCAATCAATCAATTTCGTTTATTCACAACACCAAGCTGACAGGTCGCAACTTGTTACAGGTAACAGATAGGAAAAATTGTCTAAGCTCTGACAGTTAATTATTAAATGGGTTGAGATAGCAAATATTATCTCTGCTCTAACTAAGGAAGAATTATAGGCTGGTGGAAATGTTAGTTAGGGCAACCAATATGGTATAGACCGGAGATAATGTATTTAGTAGATGTTTTTAAATAATACACGTGGTATGAAATTTCGATCGTCCTTGGTTGGGAGGAGGAAACCGTGTGGCCTCGGTCTTAGCTCATAGCGGAGGTGGGGGCGGCTTGGAGGAAAGAGTCCACGCAGAACATGGCTTTCATTTGCGTTAATAGCCGCGAATAATCGGCCATCAGCTGAATCCGCCAGCTCCGCAGCGGTGGGAGCGTTAGGGCCAGTGGGGGAACGTGGGGGAACGCCGTTCCCCACTTTTTTCTCACACTATGCAAAATTCTTGCAAGATGACACTTTTTGCTTACTTCAATATACAGGCGTTCCCCACTTCATTTTTAGGACTACACTACTGGTTAGGGCCAATAAGGCCTCTGCGCTTCATCCTGGCTATCTGCTGTTCTATTCTTCCTCTGTCTTCGGCGGTTGCATAGCCCCACCATGCCGGGGAGGCATACTTGAGTTGTGCTATGGTTGTCATCTTGGCAACAACATGCAATGACGGTGGGCGAAGGCCATGCGATCGCAAGACCCCCAGGGCATACATGGACGACGAAGATGCTGATAGTACTGAGTCCACGTGTGAGGTCGTTCTTAGGTCAGAGCGGAGGGTAATTCCCAAGACCTTGATTGAATCTACTCTCTCGGCTTCGGGAATGACCTGGGGGACGAAGCTAAGCGCAGAGACCCAGCTTATTCACACGGGCGAACTGTCAAGCCCTATATAGCAATGTAATGTAACTCTCGTATGTATGTATGTATGAGCACTTGTTATAGCGCCCCTTCAAGACAGTGTGATTCTCCTTACAGATTTTATTTTAGTTATAGTTACAGTTATAGTTAATGGTTTTTTATTTTAGTTATAGTTATAGTTATAGTTAGTATTATTTTTTAGTTATAGTTATAGTTATAGTTAATGGATTTTTATTTTAGTTAATTTTAGTTACTACTTAGTTACAATAATTAAGGCTATAAGCAAAATTGTGCGTATTAACACGCTGTTTCACAATTTGCTCAGAGCTTTGAAAGCCATTGAAGCATGCATGGGTGCATTCAGCTTCATGAATACACGAGTTTCCAAAGTAACTGACAAATTGCTTAATAAAAATATCGAATTTTTCGTTCTCATTTATGTCGAATCGTCAATATTGCACTTCCTATTTGTATTTTTTGCATTAACGAAAATAAAGATGAATTTTCGTTAGTGTTATTTTCGTTATAGTTATAGTTATAGTTCTTCTTCTTGTGGTTCTCTGCCTGTTAGGCTAGGCAGGTTCAAATGTCCGACGTCGCCACTTCTCTCGTTGTTGGGCCTCTTCTTTCAGTTTCCTGTAGCCGTTTGTCATAGTTATAGTTATAGTTATAGTTAATGATATTTTTTAGTTATAGTTATAGTTATCGTTAACGAAACCATTTTATTTTCGTTAACGAACATTTTCGTTATCGTTATCGTTAACGAGAATCACACTGCTTCAAGATTTCTACTCAGAGGCGACACCTATCCACTGACTCTTCATCTCTTACCTTCACCTCCGATGCCTCTGTCCGCAATCTTGGTGTAACCTTTGATCCACATCTTTACCTTCTCTAATCACATATCCAACCTCTCGCGCTCCTGCTTCATGCACATTCGTGACCTCCGCCGCATCCGACCCATGCTCGACTTCAAAACTGCCTCCACCATCGCTACCTCCATTGTCCACTCAAAGCTCGACTATTGCAATTCCCTCTTCTAAACCTTGAATCCACCAAACTAAAGTGTCTGCAGCTCATCCAAAACTCATTAGCCAGAGCCGTCACTAGAACGCCCAAGCATCATCATAATTATCACTCCCATCCTCAAATCACTCCATTCAATGGTTAAAAATCCCAGAGCGAATTCACTTCAAAGTCCTATCACTAACCTTGAACTCTCTACAGCACTCCCAGCCCAGATAACTCCGCGACCTCTTCACCATCCAGTCAAACCGCTCTACCCGATCATCCTCCGTTCTCACTCTCTCTCGACCCTCTGTCACTACTCATCTCAAGTTCTCCAACCGAGCCATATCCAACACTACACCACGTCCATACACTGAATCGGAGTTTCACGCCGAAGCGCATGAGCAATGCGAGTGAAGGACTTGCCCAGAGTCCCTACGCGGCGACTTGAGGTGGATTCGAACCCACAACCCTCCGGCTGCAAGGCACCGAACATACCCCTACACCACCGCGCCCCATGTCAGAGAGACCAGCTTAAAAACTGGCGCTATGTATATCTAAATCTACATTCTCTCGCGGACAATCATAGTGCTATAAAAATTCTCGACAGCGCACCAGAGCCGTGAACACCGAACCAGCGCTCAGAGACTAGCGCTTCACGATTTGGACCACGAGTTTTATTAGATTAATTTTATAATTTCAGATTTTAAAGTGTTGATTGTGTACAAATTAACGCAAGGAGTTTAATATAGCTAGAATAATTGAAAAATGGCGGCGCAGATTTCTGAAGGTTTGTTTTTCTGCATTGGAGGAGTTTGGAGTTCAATGTTAAATCTGTCAGTAATAATAGTCCCAGGTTAAATCATCCAATGTATGGATAATAGTCCAAGTTTATGTGGCACTAGTTTGCAATCTCAATTTGTAAGTTTTGTTATGTCATTCACCCACCATCATGTGCTTCAAGTCCCTCTATCACTCACGAGGCTGTTAGTTGAACGTTACGTCTGGCCGCTGAGATCTTAGGAAAACTTATAGTATCGTGGGCTGAAGGATTACACAGTATCTTTGGGCATGCTGCGCTAATGCCAGCCGGTACCAGGCTTTCTAATGACGACGCTAACCTGGGTGCGGGCCGAAACCCGAATCCCCGAAACTGATTTTCTAAGTCCGACCCGAATGAATATCATCAAGAAATACATATTTGAATAGGCAGTATTTCGATATACATCAAGGCCACGCTAGGTCTGTCATGTTTACAATTAAACTCTGAGGAGTTCGTCCGCTTTCTAGAAAACTTTTCGGGAAATCGGTCTTTTGTCTGTTTTCGGGGATTCGGGCTGACCCCGCTAACCTTAACCCTGACCCTAACCGACCCTCACGACACCAGTAAACGTATGCACTATATCCTGCAGCCCCGATTCTATAAGTTTGCTAAATTTTACTATTGCTGCCTTCACATTTCATTCAGCACAAACACTCCACTGCAACCATTTCTTTGTCTCCTTTTATCTCTATTTTCTTGGCAACAACACACATTTTTCTGCTTGCGGTGTCTTCGGACAACTATCTGATTTGACGCAGCGCTTGTGAAAAGTTGACGCCTATTGCACTTGGCTTTAAATAAACTTTCATATAACCCCCAAGTAGTCAATATCTTTATCGACCATAGACCATTCCTAGATGTTGGCATTGCGTCCATGTCAACCTTTAACTGATTAAACGAATATTGATTGATTGATTTATTTAAGTAACACTTTGGAAATTTTCGGTTTTACTATTACGATATTGTGTATGGAAATTAGTTGTGCAGTTGAGTGAAATAGTCAAATGGACTGAGCAAGTCTTTGTATAGTTGCAGTAGCGGATTCACAAAGTCTAGGTAATTTATGTTGATATAAGTTCACTGCTTCTGAAATGTCTTTCAGCTTTGGTCTATGCACCTCTGCCTCAGCATGTGTTGCAGCACGGAGAGGAACTTGGACTAATGGTGAGTAGCAAATATCTTGCAACAAAAACATTGACTTGATTAATTATAATCTGTGAGTTAGCACTGTGTTCTTCTATCTAACGTACATCTCTGAGTGCCTGTGATGAATCTTTCTTTAAGTGGCGCTATATGAATTTGCAATAATGTAATGAATTGTAAAATGTGGTTTTCATAATGCACAATGCCTCAAATCAGTCGTCACCTCTAGTGAAATCGTAGTCTAGAGAAGAGCTCTATAGTTCAATAAAATACAACTTAAATGTCATAATGTCCTTCTTTTTTTAATATGTATATTTTTCTTTATTGTACTATTAATCACATATCAATAACAGACATAATCATGCACTAGCATTCAAATGGAGACCTACAAAAGCTAAAGCTTATAATACAAGGTTAGGCCCCTATTTCTTACAAAGGTCAAGTGTACATTGTACATTGAAACCTGGAAAATAAGAAGCATTAAGAGCCACAAGTAGACTGGAAGAGGCAAGTTTCCAGGTTAGAATGAAGAGTAGTCTCTCGGTAGCAGAGCTGTGATGGAGGGAACAGAAACTGTTCATGAACGCTGGCCAAAGACAAGGTGTGTACCAGACACAGCATAGCTTCCAGAATGTGATGGTCGACGAGAGGATCGACCTTTCACACAGCTACAGAATATATAACTACTGGTAGGTATGCGAGTAAGTAAGTAAGTATATTCTTTATTAGCCAGTTGCTAATTACACTTTGGTGTAGAGACATTTAGTTTAATCGTGGCTTGAAGACCATTTAGTTTGATCGTGGCTTGAAGTATGTAATGTCCTAACAATAAATGTTAGGCGGTTTGTGCATTGTAAATTGGCACTATAGGAGTTACTAATTAATAATTACTAATTAATAATTACTAATTAATAATTACTAATTAATAATTACTAATTAATAATTACTAATTGATAATTACTAATTAATAATTACCTTACTATGAAGTTCTTCTGGATTTCTAGAGCTCTATGAGGTCACATTTTCTTACTGCATTTCTGCAAAATCACGTCCCATCGCGGCTGATTCAAGAGGGACTCGAAGACACCCTTCGCCACCAACAGAGGTCGCTCAGTCTGAGCAACAACATTGTCAACAAAAAAGTCGCGAAGAAACGCGCGAAACCTGTGAAACGACTGAACGCACAACAACGAAAGAAGCTGAAGCTGATGGACATCAAAGAAGAAGAACAAAGGTCTCTAAACTTTTGGAACTTTTTCAATTCTTCTGCTTTACTCTTTAAAATCTTCTGCGTATGTACGTTTTGTGTGTATTATGTTTTATTTGAAGATTTATAAAGTGCCTTTTGCAGTGCACACCAATCTGAAGCACTCCCAGTGTGATAGACCCCAAGAGAAAAGACAGGATTTAAGACAGCAGAAAGATGCAGCGAGACCACGTGACAGAATGGTAATATTGCATTATCAATCAATCAGAATTTATGTAGCGCTCCTACTCAGAGGTGCTCCCAACTTGGGCCAAGCAGAAAAAAGTAATCTTAAGCAGTAGATGGAACTGACAGAAGGTAAAGATTGGGAGATGGCGTATTGCCAGAGGGAGCTTGTTCCATGTTGTCGGACCAACTACGGAAAGTAGCGGCACTGCATTGTTGTAGTGTGGGCAAATGGGACTGTCAAGTTGCCATGTATCTTTCTTTTGTTGATTAATCAATAAACGCCACAAATCAATCAATGGATCTTTCTGGTTCCGATCTATATGAGCACCCTTCTAAGTGGTTGTTTCCACTAACAGAACAATTAGAACTTTTTGAATGATAGTTAGTGCTCTCAAATAGTCGAGAATGTCTGTTAGTGGTGGGAAAACTCTTGATTGTGGTGCTAGAAATGCAGTCAGAAGATTCTCAAACATATCCACAATTGAGAAATGTGTGTTACTAAATATCTTGATAAAAAAATAAAGTTATATATTTTTAATTTTAAAAATTTAATTATTGTTTGTTATTTTAAAATTGTTAAAATTATTGTTTGCTTTTAATGTTTTAAAAATGAATTTTTGTTTGTGCTTTATTTATTTTTCTTTTGCTTGATGACTGTGTTTTTTTCTTTTCTTTGATTGGAAACAATAATAGTGGTCATACAACATACAGGCTGTCAAAATCAGAGCTACAGAATATTTGAGCTTTTTCTTATTGTAGATAGTAGACACGAAACTTTTGGAATCTTGTCAGCTTTCTGGAGCTGTTCACTTTTGAATATGTAAATCTTGTGTTTTGTTTTCAGATTTGAGCTGTACCTCCCATTGCACAATCTCTGGAAGGACTACATGAATGATTTGGTCAAACTAGACAGGTGAGATTCAGCTAAATGCTTCACATAATATTTTGTAATTTTTAAACTCAGATTTAATACCGTGATTAACAGTAGACTGATCAGCTGCCTTGCTTACTCGAGTTTAAGATGGTGTTTGTTAATGAAATTTAATGGAAAATTTATATAATCACTAATCCACACATCCAAAAGACTCTGAAATCAACCTAGACAGAACAGAAGCTGAGAGAGGGTAAGGAAGGGGTCATCCAAAATATGGACATGGGGAGGAGTTGTGCCCTTGGCAGATGTTTCGTTTGTGCAGTTATTTCAATACAGCTTGTGCCTTAATACCGACTTTAGTCAGACTGCGCTGGTTCGTTACTCGACTCTGTTGGGAGCAGCTTCAGCTCTACCATGACTTGTTTGTTTGTATGCAGGCGCGGATTTAGAGGGGGGCGGAGCCGGCGTACGCCCCCCTAAACCTGCAGCAAATGTTCTCAAACTAAACTGACCTAAAACTAATATAACTGCAATTTGGGAATAGGATGTTTGAAGTAGCTGGACCGGCAGAATGGAGCTCTCTTACCGGAGCTCTCTTACCTACTTACCTGAGTTGCTAGCAGACGTTGCCCACGTGACCAATGACTTTTGCCGTGACGTCATTCACAAAGTTCATGTACAGACAAAATTTACGTAAATAGAAATTGGTCAATTTAAAAATATGTCGAGTGGTCCGCCGTCTAAGTCTCATTCCATCTAATGTTTCAAACATCGACGCACTCACTGCTAATGGTATACTTCATTACTATCATGATGACCTGCCTTCGCCGGATTCGTTTCATCAAGAGTTAAAGCTTTGGCAGCAGATGTGGAGAAACGCTGACAGCACACCAAGCACCCTGTCGGACACCCTCGCTGACAGCCGCTCCTGTCGTATTATGTTTCCAAATATTACCACAATAATTCACATTTTGCTGCTCACTTCTGTCACGGCTTGCAGTGTTGAACGAGCAAATTCTAGTCTGCGATTTGTGAAGTCGTGTTTCCGAAGTACAATGAACGAGGACAGATTTAATGCACTCATTTTATTGTTTGTCCACAAGGACATCAAGTTAGACATTGATGACATTATCAATGCCTACGCCAGAAAGCATCCAAGGAGAATGACACTGCTTAATCCACTGGCATGTGACACTTAATTATTTTCTTTTTGGATCAAGGGTTGCATGATCAATACCGATAACTGATTTATAATCGTTTCACTGTTAACCTTCAGTGGAGACCAGTTGTTTTATATGAGAAACTATATATATAACA
Organism: Aporrectodea caliginosa; assembly: GCA_020284085.1. Taxonomy (NCBI): domain Eukaryota; kingdom Metazoa; phylum Annelida; class Clitellata; order Crassiclitellata; family Lumbricidae; genus Aporrectodea; species Aporrectodea caliginosa. Next base: position 63,356 of record JACEVL010000971.1, read on the forward strand.
TTTTCTATAAAAGGATCATTATAGTTTTGCGTGATCTAATTTCATATATATATATATATATATATATATATATATATATTCGGGATTGGATTGGTAGTATTTACGCCCCCCTAACCAGAAATCCTGGATCCGCCCCTGGTATGTATGTATGTATGAGAACACTTAATCATTGTAGTGCATTTTAAGTAACTTACAAAGGCACTCTACCTATGACTATCTTACAGATCTATCTTAACAAGTGCGTGCATTTAAGACAGCAAATGTATGCTACACAGAGTCGAAGGCAACACTACGTAAGAGCAGTGGCAGATTGTTCCACGAGGACGGTCCAAAACATGAGAAGGCTTGTAGTATCTGGCATAGTACCCCATTAGAACGCTCGGCTGGAACACTCGGCCTGCATTGAGGCAGTCATGGTTTAACACTTTAACGACGAGCTGCATTGGTTTCCCAGTCGCTTTTAGTACTCTCTCGTCATTAAAGTGTTACGGACCTTGAGCAAGTCCTTACTCACAGCTACTCAGCACCATCAAAGTTCTGTCTGATCTTGTGTGCACTTCTGAGCTTTAAAGGAGGGCAATATCAAATGCAGTTTTATTGTATTGTGTAAGGAACTTGAGCAAGTCCTTCACTCACAGTTGCTCATCGCCATTGACCTTCACTCACAGTTGCTGAGCAAAATTGATGTTCTGTCTGATCATTTTATTTGCACTTCTGAACTTTAAAGGAGAGCAATATCAAATCTGTATTGTATATTGTGTCTGGGGAGCCACCAGCACATGTTTTGTCCATTAGACACTGCTGCTGAATTATTATTTGTGTATGTTAGAAAAATCTGTGTTTTTCAGGTTGGTGGCCAAAAATAAGCCAGAATTTGAAACAAGACTGCTCAAGGCAGATCTCCACGGCGCATTGTTAACAGTTACGAAATCCAAATGCCCTTCGCTTGTCGGATTGACTGGCTTAGTCTTACTGGAAACTAAAAACACGTTCAAGGTGATCACAACAAAAAATCAGTTGAAAAGTAAGATTTTTTTTCTTCTTCACCACTTTTAACAAACACTATAGATAGGCAGACCAAGACTAAACTGGATAGACAATATAAATGAGGACATAGCATCACTTGGACTAACACTAAGGGAAGCAATGGACTTGACAAATTACTAAAATACAATAGAGATAATTTTTTCGTACCCATCGCCACCAAATGTCTGGTGTCGGGAACTGATGATGATGACGAGTTTCTATTTAATAGCGCTGTTTCTTAATCATTAGCATCACTGTCCTCCTTTATCCAGGCTTAGGGCTGGCACCATCCAAAAACGCGAGTGGCAGACTCTCTGGTTAATTACGTAGGTAGTTTCTGATTAACGAAGGTGATTAAAATCGCTATCTCCTTTATCCAGACTTTAAGCCCACCCAAAATGGCAGAGCATGGTCTCTGTAACAATTCCATACACGTTGCTTGTTTCATCACATAGCCTATTATTTTAATTGGGGTGTAAATTTTATTGTAAGAGCACCTATTCAGGAGGGAAAACACATGTATTGTAATAATCAAGAAAGAGGGGCCAAGGTTAGTGTAAGCTACTGGCTTTTCTAGGCTCCTGTTGCACAGTACTTGCTGATACAATTGTTTTGTGCAACAAACATCTTCCAGTTCAATTCAAACTTGTCAGAGCCACTCTCAACACTAACCTTAGCGATTCTAAAACACTTCTACTGTATGAAAACAGTGCTCAGATGTAGAAACACAACTGGCAGACTACTACACACACAGAATCTTATGAAGAGCTTATCGATGATATAATGTTCAGAGTTGGACCGCTTATAATTATCATTGAGGACGAGGAGCAAATAGGGGTGTTGAAAAAACCTGCAAGGTTATGATTTGGTAATTGTAATAGTTATATAATGCCTCATAAGGTATGGTTTTATTATTTGTCTTTAAGTGTTGTTTATAGAGATTTCTGTGACAATAAGTCCTAACTGTGCTGTAAATGAATCGTTTTTGCATGTTTTCAGCGATTCCAAAACAGAACACGGTCTTCTCGTTGCCCATCGGCAAGTTCCTGGTAACGATTTACGGTAACAACTTCATGTTCAAAGCTGCCGAGCGTTCGATCCGGAGTTTCAAAGCAAAGCCAATGATTGATCTCTGATTGGACGTGAACTTGATTGTGATCTTTATTCTGCAATGACTGTTGACTCTAAGCTGAAGGCACTTTGCTTGACTCTGTTTCTTCAGTACAATAGCAATGTCATTTTAACATCATGTTCTGTCTAGACTCTAGACAGAACATGATGTTAGACTCTAGAGAATGACCTGTCTTGTATTCAATGCGATGGTGTGTTCTAATTAGTAATTCTAATTTAAGTAAGTAAGTAGCCTTTATTTGCCTCTGACACGCATGCATTACATTGCATACGACGATTAAATTTTTCAAAAAGCGAAAAAACTGCTTTTAAACAATTTAGATTTAACAATTTTTTATGTCCTCTCTTGCACCTCTGAGCAGCTATATGTGAACGACAATCGCCTATTCTCGACCTAAACGACAGCCACCTTAACAGCTACTCTGATCAACTGGGAACCAGACTCCGACATCCTCCTGGCTACCCTTTGACTCGATGCAGTGCTCGTGAATAAGCAGGTGCTCTGCGCTTTCCTTCATAGTGGCGCTTTTAGAAGTTTCGCGATTACGATTCAGAACAGAATCTACCTTAGAAAATCTAGTCATTGACATTGAGCTGGGCAATCCCTTCAGTTCCTGCTTGCTCTGTGTACTCATAAATCACTTCTCACCAACTTTTCTCTGGCTAAATAGCAGTGTTTAATCTACTCCCCTTGCTGTTGGGGGGAATCTAGAGTTCTGGGGGGGATCCAACATATTTGAAAAGTTGACCGGGGGAGGTGGTAACGAGAGTTTCCAATGAATTTTCGAGGGGGTAGTAACAAGATTTTTCGAGGGGAGTAGTAACGAAACTTTTCCAAGACTTTTTCGAGGGGGGTAGTAACGAGAATTTTCCACCAAAAATTACCCCTCCTCGATAAATCCTGGGGGGAATTATCCCTAAATTTCACACTTTCTGTACAAAATTACATCTCTTTCATTTTTCTGGGGGCGGGAAACTCGATCCTGGGGACCTTACCCCCCCCCAGAGACGTCTAGATTAAACACTGCTAAATAGTAAGTACAGTACAGAGTTAGCAATTAGGCCTACACCCTAAATTGTAAGAATTACTGAACAGTTTGAAAGTGATCGGCGCACTGTAGGAATATGGGGCATAGGCCTAGGCCTATCATTGTACCACATAACAGAACGTGTAGGCCTAAAGTCCCTAAACTAAGGCTACAGCAGCTGCACATGCTAATAACTTCAGATGCAGATCATGCAGTAGATAAGTATTCTCATCGCTGAATTATAAATCGACCAGATCTTATCTTACAGATCCATAAATATTCAAAATTTCAAACGAAGCCATATAATCCAAACTCATCTAATCGGCGATCTTAATCAGATGAAAATTCGCGATATAATCTTGCCACGTAAGATTATAGGCCTAGGCCTAACAGGTGTTAAGTACGAACGTTATTTTATAACAATCGAAATGCGTTGTTGATGTCTAGAAGAATAACGTGATTCGTACGCAACTTATAAATGTGGCCGTCGTGAAATGACTGGTTACACAGAAATGCATTCGACGTATAACGTCTTCACGAAGTTTCGACCATGCAACCATAGACAAGGCAGAGACCTCGGGCATTTTGATTGTAGTTTTGCAAGTCGCGCAAAGCTTGACTAGCTTTGCGCTAGTACTAAAAATGAGATAGAACTGCGAAATCGACCGGGTGAGCCGTTTATATAGGCTTTCGTCTTCACAGACTGCGCATGCGCCAAGCGAGAAGTACAAACGATTCTATCGGTAAAACCCGGAGGCTATTTCGAGGTAATATAGTTGGTATAATAATAATAATAATAATAATATAATGCATGTATGCAAAGCTATGTATATAGGCTAAACCTAAGCATGTAGGCCTACGCCGTCTTCCCATTTCTCCAATTGAATCTGCAGACAATGTATGCCTAACTATGCTACTGTAGGCCTACTACACATGGTAGGCTTGTCGGTGGACGTAGGATACTTGATGGAGCTAGGCCTATGGCGCTTGTGTTAAGGCTTAAGGCCTTAAGCTAATCATTATTGTAAGCTCCAAACTTCTAAAAGCGCCACTTGAAAACCAAGCGCAGGGCACCAGCTTATTTACGAGCCCTGTAGCCTACTTTTTAGTGCTTGAGAAATTTCGAGTTCATTTACAATTGAATATATTGATCTAATCTAATCTCACACATCAATATTACATGTAGCCCTATAGAAGCAGTGTGATTCTCGTTAACGATTAACGATAACGAAAATGTTCGTTAACGAAAATAAAATGATTTCGTTAACGATAACTATAACTATAACTAAAAATATCATTAACTATAACTATAACTATAACGAAAATAACAATAACGAAAATTCATCTTTATTTTCGTTAATATAAAAAATAAAAATAGGAAGTGCAATATGGACGATTCGACATAAATGAGAACGAAAAATGCGATATTTTTGTTATGCAATTCGTCAGTTACTTTGGAAACTCGTGTATTCACGAAGCTGAATGCACCCATGCTTTCATAGCTCTGAGCAAATTGTGAAACAGCGTGTTAAAACGCACAATTTTGCTTATAGCCTTAATTATTGTAACTAAGTAGTAACTAAAATTAACTAAAATAAAAACTCCATTAACTATAACTATAACTATAACTAAAAAATAATACTAACTATAACTATAACTATAACTAAAATAAAAAACCATTAACTATAACTGTAACTATAACTAAAATAAAATCTGTAAGGAGAATCACACTGTATAGAAGAAAGAAAAGTGCGGTCCCTTAAGTAAGCCTGCAAGACAGCCTTGGTTATGAAGTGTTACGGACTTCATTTTCTCAGCCTCGGCGTATGAGGGCGTGTGGCCATTCCGCAAGCTACCTCGCCGTATTATAACGTCTGCATGAAGCCCTGGCCGTACAAACAGTGCCACAGACGTCGGCCTCTATGATTGTTGTTTGTAAGTCGCGCTATGCTTTGCAGCTTAACGCTAGTACTAAAAACGAGGTAGCAACTGAGCAAATCGGCCTCAGACGTCGTTTATATAGGCCTAGGCCTTTGAGAGTTCAGACTGCGCATGTGCCTATTCTTAGCAAGCAATTCTACCGATAAAATTCCGGAGGCTATTTCGGGGTATATAAGCGAAGTACATATTCTCATGAGGCACATGTAGATAATAATAATGACAATTTATATGGCACCGTAACACAGCCATGCCGTTAGAAGATAGCCTATAGTGTAATATGGCAGACCTGCCTTTCAATCCCTGCGTCCCTAACGTCGGCGGACTATTTCGAGGTAGGCCTCGTCGAATTAGGCCTCTGTATATTCTTTAAGGCATAGATATAGCCTCATCATATAGGCTAAGCATGTAGGCCTATACATTGAAAACTAACGTCTTCCATCTTCAAGAAATCTTATCCTCATTCATTCATCCCGCCGTCTTCCTAGTTCATCCAACCTACGGGCAATCTACGCGTAGTCCTAATTGCAACAGCACATCGTATCTCCGGACAATACCTCTGACCTGACGGAGCTAGCGCTTGTGAATAAGCTCGTGCCCCGCGCTTACTTTAAAGCTGAGCTTGAGAAATTTCGTTGGCCTATTTATTTACGATTTACGAATGAAATAATTATTGTAAATCGATCTGATCTATTCCCACAGCAAAGGAGTCATGAGTGGCGCCTATAGGCTATATACCCTACCCTCCACCCATAGGCGTAGCCACATGAAGGCAGGAGGAGGCAGTTGCCTCCTCTTGGATTTTCCCGTATTTGCCTCCTCTTGCCCGAACTCCATCGCCATACAAATCTGCATGCAATTTACTTACTTACTGCACTGTTCAAGCGAATGTTGTACCGTACGGCGTATACTATTTCCTGACACACAGACACAGTTTTCGTTTCCGGTAACAAACGCCTAACTTCAGTATTTTTCAAGTAAATTGTACTAATCGAATTATTGTGTATTATCGTCATTCCGACTCATTCGTCAATTCGTCAATAGTCGTTATTATGTCTGCGGGGCCGCCAAATAAGAAACTTCGACAGATTGTGCTATCTTTTGCCAGCCAAAAGCCAGCGAAGAAATACACAGGTAACGACAGGTTATTAGTAATAACGCCTATGGTTATTAGCAGTGGCTTCTATCCCCCCTAAACAGTCGGGCTCAATCCCTACCCTCCCCCCATGGACCAGGCCTCCCCTCCCAGACAGTGTTTAATCTACTCCTCTTGCTATGGGGGGAATCGAGGGTTCTCGGGGCTACCCAACATATTTGAAAAGTTCAAAAGTAGCGCATGTTTTCCAAGAATTTTGTCGAGGGGGGTAGTAACAAGAATTTCCCAAGAATAATTTTCGAGGGGAGGGGTAGTAACGAAACTTTTCCACCAAAAACTTTCGAGGGCGGGGGTAGTAACGACAGAATTTTTCGACAACAGTTTTCCCCTCACCACAGGAAAGGCACGATGAATCCTGCAAATTATCCATAAATTTCACACTTTCTATACATAATTTCATCTCTTTAATTTTTTTCTGGGGGAAAACTCAATCCTGGGGAACTTTACCCCCCCCCAGAGACGTCCAGATTAAACACTGCCTCCCAGATCCCATATTCCCGACGTAAATTTTAGCTCATTTCTGATTAGAAAATGTGTCTGTAATTCATAGGTTTCGTCTGCTAAAATATCATAAATCCAACTTCTATTTATGCGAAGAAATTGTGATAAAAATTGAAAAATCTTTCCCCCCCTGTTTTTCACTGGGCTCAACTTGCGCCCGCCCTGTATAGGGATAGAAGCCCCAGGGAGAGGGTCATCGAATAGAGTCGGGTGGCTGGATGATGACCCAGAAAGCCATAGGCCTATTGTTAGGACCCACAGAGGGACCTAATCACGGCGTTGGTGGCCACGCAGTTTGAGTCACATGATTGTGGGCTCAACAGACGCGGTTGTCAGAGGAACGTATGTATGTATGTATGTATGTATGTATTATGTATGTATGTATGTATGTATGTATGTATGTATGTATGTATGTATGTATGTATGTATGTATGTATGTATGTATGTATGTATGTATGTATGTATGAGCACTTGTTATAGCGCCCCTTCAAGATTTCTACTCAGAGGCGCTCCCGACTACAGCGCGGACACTGAATCGGAGTTTCACGCCGAAGCGCATGAGCAATTGCGAGTGAAGGACTTGCCCAGGGTCCCTACGCGACGGCTTGAGGTGGATTCGAACCCGCAACCCTCCGGCTGCAAGGCACCGAACATGCCCCTACACCACCGCGCCCCACGTGTAACCTAGCTCTGACAAGGCCGCAGACGTCGGCCATTATTTTTTGATTGTTTTTTGTATTAGTCGCGCTATGCTTTGCAGCTTAACGCTAATACTATTACCAGTGGAGGAGAAAGAGTGTGCGAAATCGACCTGATACGCCGTTTATATAGGCTTTTGTCTTCACATTGCGCATGCGCCAAATGAGAAACGCAAGTAATTCTACCGATAAAATTCCGAAGGTTATTTCGAGGTACACAGCCTAGACCTAGTCGAAGTACATATTGCTATGAGGCATTGAGGCTTAGATAGATATAGTCTATGCATGGTGTAATACGGCAAACCTCCTTGGCTGTCTGGCGTCGGACGGAGTGGTCAACTTATCTATAGGCCTACCAACCAGGATGACCTGACCATTGCCCTCTTTTCTGTCATCACCACTTCTAAAAGTGGCGATGACAGTACATCACCATCACAATACAAAATAACCGTATAGTGGCGACTGGCGAGATAGTTCCATAGTCGATGTGTAAATGTTTGGGTGTCTTCAGTGTGATAGGCCTAGGGTCCTCATCAAGTGAGGGAAGGAGTCTACACTTCTCGATCCTTTCCTCAAAGGGGCAAAGTATATAAAGCGGAGAGTAGGCCTACGGATTCGAGCCTCCGCTGAGTCGGTTACAATAGGCCTGCTGTGTAGTGTGTACATAGGGACCTTGAGCAAGTCTTTCACTTACAATAATGCTCTGTGCCATCTATGTTCTGTCGTAGCCTAAGGTCGTGTGCACTTCTGAACTTTGGGAGAGAGCAACATCAACTGCAGTTGTGTTGTAATGCATTGTATCTTGTATATCTACCTCCTGAATTCCGCACTTTTTCTGTTCCTCCATCATCATTACCAAACACCCACCATCACCTTCCTCTGGCTTCTCTATCACCTCTTTACTCGAATCTAAGTTACCTCTTTAAGATCTCTTACCGGATCATCTGATCCTTCCAATTCTCGACTCAAACGACACCCGCGCGCCTTAACATTTGCTCCGCACATCTGGTCTTCTGGAAGCAGGACTCGGACGTCCTTCGGACAACCCTTTGGACTCTCTGACAACCCTCTGACTTGACGATGTGCTTGTCAAATTAGGCCTAGATGGCGCCATGCACTTGACTTTCGAGTGGCGCTTTAGAAGTTCAGAGTTCACGATTTCGATGACTACATATTTAAGCGTATATAGGTCTAAGTGCACGCAGGGGCGTATTCTGCCTCTCAAGCGTGCTTAGTCGTAATCGTAATCGAGTATTTATATAGCGCCTGTATAAAACAAAGGCTCTTCTGAGTTCTGACCTGAACCAGTGTCTTCACTGGTAAAGAGAGAGGTCTTCATGCGTGCGTGCATGGCCATTTGAATTGAAAGAATGCTCAAATATTGTAATGTAAACAGTATTCCACAACTTCTGTTTATGATCCAACTTGGAAGTCCATAATTATAGCACACGCTCTATTGGACTCTGATTAAAAATATGATAAATCTGATAAAAATTTCGCGCATCTGGACGTCATAGTTGAGCGCTTTCCGAGCGACATCTGCTCTTATTGTTATTCTGTGGTGTTATTATGTAGTTAATTTTTAAATTGCATCTTAATGTTATAAATTATTATTTTATGTTCGCTGTAAGTATGCAGCAATTTAATTAACTAGATATTTTATATTAATAATGGTAATTTATTAGCTAATACGGCATTTTATGTTGCCATTTTGGTTTTCCACAATTGCTTATAATATCGCTCAGATTACGCTTCCTCTCCTGTTAAATTGTTTTTGTTTTAAATTTAAATTTAATAAAGATTTCCATTTACTTTAAACGCTAAACGCTGTTGCGCTTAATAATAGTTTCTGAAATAGCTTTGAATGTCGAAAGACGAGATTGCATCGTAAGGACAACCCTTCCGCGTATAGCTTTCATGCATGCAATGGTTTTTACTTATCTGTTTATTTAAATCACTTATTACGCGTGCAGTCATAGATCTTAACCTATGGCGCGGATGTACTTGCGCTAGTGGCCATGGGAGGGAGTGATGCAAAACCAGAATGAAATATTAAGTCTTGACTAGTGATTTCAGTGATGGTAGCCAGTGGCGTAATGAAGGGGAGAGGGGGCAGCCGCCCCGGGCGCATCACCAGAGGGGCGCAAAATTAGCTTTCAGTGGTACACAGTACTGTGACAAGAACGATTAAAAGTCAACAAGCAAATTAAAAGGGGGCGCAGTAATCAATCCTTGCCCCCGTGCGCTGAAACCCTTCGTTACGCCACTGATGGTAGCAAGTTGACAAGTCGGGGCTTCTGTGGTAAACGATTCCAAATATGAGAAGTGCAGCAGGTGAAAGCACTTGGCATTAAACTTGTTCAGAACCTGGATTCTAACAACAAGGTCATAAGAACATAATAGTCTAGTAGTGTGATATGGAGTTAGCAGTATTAAGATATAATGAAAGGCCAGTCTGCTTGTAAAAAAGACAAGCATGCAAGTATAGACTTAATAAAGGCCTACCATTCGACTGGAAGCAAGTGAAGCTTATACAGGCAATCTAACACATTACTCACATATGTAGCCCTGATTGTGCTTTCCAGATGGCACTACAGTTATAGGAGTTTTTTTGGTTAACAGTTACAGAAAGCCTGGGGAATGAAAATGGTTTGATAGTTATTGTATTTGTGCTTTGTGTAAAAAAATCAGCTTGACACATAATAACATCTACATACCTGACCCAGTTAAGAACATTAGTTAGTCTGCATACCCTGCATCCCAAGCACCTCTGTGTAAGAGAGCATGCGGATTGGGGTTCACTTCCCGATGCTGGCTTATTTTATAAGAGATTTAAATCACGGGCTAGAACGGTCCAAACACGAGGACCTTAAATGGTGTAGCACCCATTCAAACAGGCAGCAGTGGTAAAGGATCTCACCCGATCAATTCATTGAATAATTAGCAGGGACGAGGTTATGTTTTGGGATAATGTTAGTTATATTTTTATTTTAGGCTCTTATTAATATTTTAGGCTTCCACGACGTCTGGCAGAATGAATGACAGAAGGTCAATGAAAATGGTTCAGAAGGTTTCATTTCTCTGTTGCCAGGTAGTTCTTACAGAATCACCTAATTCTATAATTACAATCAAATCTTTAATTTTAATTGCCGTGCATGCATTTTCTGAGTTTTTACTATATTTCATTAAAAGTTTCTGGAACATTAACTAACATTATAAGCTTATAGTCAGTGCCAGATCGTTGAATTTGGCATCAAGGGGAACCGCTTGTTCTGCTAAAAGAGCCATCGGTTTCCAATGTTTAATTGTAGGAATTACATTTGAACTAAGGTGTGCATTCAAGTTTACAAATGAGTATTGTTTTGTATTTTGAAATTTATAAAACACCTCTAGCAGTAGTAACTATTCAGAGGCGCTCCCAGCATAAGCACCCTGAGGAAACAAGAAAGTTTTCAGAAGTGCAAAAGACTACCAGCCAATATCTCAGCCCAAATTTGTGGGGCAAGGTTATTCCACGAGGACTGACCCACAATTGCAAAAGTTCAGCATTGAGTGATAGCAGTCCTGACTGAGGGACAATGAGGTCAATTCGATCCATAGATCCACGGGAATCAGTCCGTAGGTCCATCTCTGTCGGAGTTGGGCTCTGAAGGTTATCTTGGATTTAGTCCAATGAATGAATGAATGAATGTATTTAGTTATCGTTATTAACTTGCCATTGATAAATCTTGTTTCAATAATGTTAATATATTATATTAATAGCAATTTCTGATCGCACACATTCGTTGTTTTAATTTTAATGTTTCTTCATATCCTTTCCAGTTCTGTTCCTACAAAACAAGATTCACGGGAAACCTTGCCAAGCACATCCGTACACATACAGGGGAGCGGCCCTTCAAGTGTCAGTTCTGCGGAAAGGGGTTTGCGTCGAAATCCAACTACAACACCCACGTCGTGATACACACCCCAGGGGGGTCGCCCTCGACAAAGCTTCCCTCTTCCAACAGGCTCGGCGTACCCCAGGGTCGATTACGCCGCTCTTCCCTACACAGACAGTTTACATCAGAGATGAACTCTGACATTGTCCGAAACATGCCAGTTGTCAAGACTCTCCTGTCGAGTAACAGGTCATCACCAAGGTCAGCAGCCCAGCAACTGTCTCCAATCGGGTCATTCCTAATGCCGGACCGAATAAATTCCAGCTACTCGCACACGGCTCTCTACTCGTCGATAAACTTTGCCTCGTTTGGTGGAGCGATGTCGCATCCAAATCAAAACGACTCGGCGCTCGATGGGATCGTTCTTTCCGATCATCTCGATCCTCCGAGCAGCGAAAGCAACAACGTAGACGACTTGTCGACTTCGCCGGAAGTCACCGAAGTCGTCCATCACAACGGGATCGGCCGTTCAATCGAAGACGCAGAGCGACGTCAAACCGAGCATCTTCGACATTTTTAACATGCTTCCGAGCGCGAACAGAATGAGAAGATCACGTGATATGATGGATGTTACAATGATCAAAGAGGAGGCCATTGAAGAGGAACCTGAAGTCCCATACACGGGAAACAGGTCGGGTCACCGCAGGAGGAGAACCGGTTCGAACTGTCCCGAAACTCGTACTTCTCGCGACTCCGCCGACATGAAGGTTGCTAACGGCAACTGTAACCAAGCAACCGCTAGCATGCCCGCTTCGCCGATACGTTCCGACGATGACCAAAACCAGCTACACACCCAGATGTTGATTGATACGTTGATCAAGGAGTCTAGACTGTATCGCTGCGAGCCGTGCAACATCCTCTTTCCAGAGTACAGCATGTACATCCTTCACCTGGGTTGTCATGGGAACGACAGCGCCTACCAGTGTCACTTCTGTCAGCAATCGTTCGATAATAAATTCAGTTTTGCAACTCACTTCGTCCGCTGTCCTCACGACCAGTGAGGCCCAGGGAACGCCGAGTTGTTACGGGATACCGTTTTGCTACGCGACACCTCGTTGCTATGGGAGACCGCAGTTGCTACGGGTATTCTTGTGTCGTTTCCGAAGAATCATTCCGATGTGTGAGGCTCACTCGTTGGCGTGCGGTGGGCAAAAATAGACTGAGTTTCTGCTACATTGATCAAGGAGTCTAGACTGTTGAAAGCGCATTTTAATCTCGTATATCAGAAGTGACTTAACTTAATAAGTTATCATATGAGTTCATGATCGTAAAGTTACACCTCCTCAGTGGAAAATCTTCCGGCCCAAAATGACGCAGAACCACGATCAAACTGGACGGTTTTTCCTAATTTAACAAAACAGGGATCAAAGTGGTTTTCAACCATCGATCGAATAAAGGGTTGAAGCGCTGTCATGTCATGATCCGCATTGATCAATGATCGTTTTAAGTTGAACCATAGCAGAAGATAGTTACTCATTGGAGAAGTCCGGTTGAAATCCAACTAGTATGGGTTCGTCAGAAGTCGAGCTTTGGTGAATCTTTGGGCGTTTGAAAGTGACAATCTCCTCTGAATGCCTCTTGATTTGTTTTCTCTTGAAGTGGCACTATATAAATTAGCAGTTACAATCTCTCTTTTATTTCCTTTCTTGGTGCAGTGGTTCCAAGAGTATTTTGTCCTGCGATCTGTTTTTGAGATTCTTTGGCATAATGAGTCTTCCGTTTGACCTTGCATCAACCAGGAGTAATTGGTGTGAACACTGTGAAGGGACAGAGGACATGAGGGATAGGGGACACGAGGAACCGAGGATACAAGGGACAGAAGACATGAGGAATAGAGAACACAAAGAACAGAGGACATGAGGGACAGAGGACATGAAGGATAGAGGACACAAAGAACAGAGGACATGAGGGACAGAGGACATGAGGGATAGAGGACACAAAGAACAGAGGACATGAGGGATAGAGGACACAAAGAACAGAGGACATGAGGGATAGAGGACACAAAGAACAGAGGACATGAGGGATAGAGGACACAAAGAACAGAGGACATGAGGGATAGAGGACACAAAGAACAGAGGACATGAGGGATAGAGGACACAAAGAACAGAGGACATGACATGAGGGATAGAGGACACAAAGAACAGAGGACATGAAGGATAGAGGACACAAAGAACAGAGGACATGAGGGACAGAGGACATGAGGGATAGAGGACACAAAGAACAGAGGACATGAGGGATAGAGGACACAAAGAACAGAGGACATGAGGGATAGAGGACACAAAGAACAGAGGACATGAGGGACAGAGGACAAAGGGATAAGAAACAAGGGACAGAAGACATGAGGGTCAGAGGACACAATGGACATGATATGAGGGTCAGAGGACACAAGGGACAGAGGACATAAGGGTTAAGAAACTAGGGACAGAAGACATGATGGCCAGACGACATAAGGGATAGGGACAGATGAATTGAGGGACATGAGGGACATAGAATACGGGGTCAAGGAAAAGGAGGAACCGACAGACGGAGGGATAGCTAATCAAACGAGGGAAGGAAGGAGAGACTGAGCGAGGAGTGAGCTAATGACGTCGATGTTAATTTCAACTCGTTGACGTTGCGTTGTTCCATGTTAATATTTTGTACTGTGCATATTTTAACGTAATTCATTATAATTTGACTGATCATTTTTGTCACTTGGGAGACTGGCTCGCCAGTCAGAAAGTCCCTAGAGTTCTGTATTGTATAATTTAAGTCTTAATATGTATATGTACATTGGAGTTTTGTTATAGCAGGATTGGTTATAACATGCGTTCTGATACATGGATGCCAGATTTAATTCACATTAAGAAAATAAAATTAAGATGGATGTCAAACTTAATTCACTTAATGGGAAATAAACTGACATGGATGCCAAACTTAACTTGCCTATAGAAAATAAACTGACATGGGTGCCAAACTTAATTCACCTAGCTATAGAAAATAAACTGACATGGATGCCAAACTTAATTTAACACATCATTAGAAAAACTTCTTTGTAAGGCAGTTTTTGATATGACAGTGAAAACAGCATTGTAATGACTCTGGCATATATGCATACACTTACATATGGGGATCTGTGTTTCAGCATGAGCTGCCCATTCATGGCAAAATAAAGTTTCTATTTTCACAATGCACATTGTGAATTCCGAATTTGAATCACCTTTGCGACAGAACTCCAATAAAACAATGTTATGACAGAGTTCTTGATAAAGCGTGCCGAAACAAAGTTGAGGGGGTTACAGTGTAGGCATGTATATAATCTGGCAGAGGCTAGGCTGAAATAACTATGGACCTTATTTAGATGATAGTTTATGCTTTAATGCACAGAGATCAACCAGTCTTTAGCCTTAGATCAACATGATAGCCTGATCTAGGCATTGGTATGCAGCTGGGGTACGCGCGTCTGCAAAAGCAGATGGCAGGGAGAAGGTAATGCCAAAAGCAATCAAATGTGAACATGGGATAGGGAGGGGCCACAGCAAGTCATTTTGTACAGACATTTTGTAGACATTTTGTACAGACATTTTGTAGTCATTTTGTACAGACATTTTGTAGTCATTTTGTACAAACATTTTGTAGACATTTGTACAGTCATTTTCTACAGACATTTTGTAGTCATTTTGTACAGACATTTTGTACAGACATTTTGTACAGTCATTTTGTAGTCATTTTGTACAGTCATTTTGTACAGACATTTTGTACAGACATTTTGTAGTCATTTTGTACAGACATTTTGTAGTCATTTTGTACAGACATTTTGTACAGACAATTTGTACAGTCATTTTGTACAGACATTTTGTACAGTCATTTTGTACAGACATTTTGTACAGACATTTTGTACAGTCATTTTGTACAGTCATTTTTACAGTCATTTTTTACAGACATCCTTCACGGATGAATCCTTATTGAGTCTGGATCTTTAGTCCGATACCTTTAATATTGCTTTCAACTGTTTTAACCGGTCTTCGATTTCCAGCGTCTCCAACAGCTGTACTTCAACATCCGGACCAAAAACACCGCCCGGAATTCTTAGCAGGAATTTCTACAAAGCAGGTAAAAAACTCAGCCATGTCAAACGGAACAGAGCATAGCATCTCTAAGAAATTAAAGTATCTAAGCTACAACTTATTCTTGTTTGGCCAAGGGCATAACATCAATCTAATCTAATCTGCAATGATATGATTACAGATATTTCTATATTGGCCTCAAAGCACCTCAGAAAGGCTCTACCCAGCAACCCTTGTTAAGATTGCTACAGTTTGTTAGCAATAACAAGTCTATAAGTAACTTTGTTATTAATTAGAAGAAGTGCCTAAAACACTCAGAAATATCAACTGCAAACTTCTTCAAATTGGCACACTGTACTTGAACTGATGTGTAAATGTCAGGTATTTAATATCAAATCGTGTGAAGTTGACTTCAGACAATCTCTCAAAAACTCATACTACACACTCCAGACAAGTCAAATGCACACTCTGGAAGATAAGACACTACTTTAGGCCCTGATTAGAAGTAACTAATTAATAACAAAGTAACTGATTAATCTGCTGAAGAAAGATGCATGGCGGACTGTCGCATGTAAAGACAGGTAGAAACCAAGTAAGATTCTTCCCCAGTACTATGCAGAATGAAGTCTGATGTACAACAATAACAGTAACAACATAGTCGGATGCATAAGGCAGTGACATTGGCTGCTTCACAGTTCTCAGAAAGAACCAGCAGGGACCTCATTACGCCGAGATGTTGGTGGAAATTTCTCAGTATTCTATGCACTATTTAAATTCTCAGCCTTGGCATCCAGTTGTGGGTGCCTAGTCCTCCAATAACCATCTTCAGTACCCTCGTTTAAAGCCGAGTTTGCAGAGACCTAGTTGAACAGATATCCTTGATTTCCAGGCAGGGATCTGAGCACCATTATTACCGTTATGCATTTATTATGCACCACTTTCTAATGACCAAGTATCAAACGATGGCACTGAGCAATTGTAACTGAAGAACTTGCTCAAGGTCTCCACACTGTAATCATTTCTGGGAAGGCTCAAACGGTCAACCTGCACTGTCCGTGTTACATGGGGCGCGGTGGTGTAGGGGCATGTTCTTGTGCCTTGCAGCCTGGAGGGTTCAATCCACCTCAAGCTGCTGCATAAGGACCCCTGGGCAAGTCACTCGCAATTGCTCATGCGCTTCGGCGTCAAACTCAGATTCAGTGTCCGCGCTGTAGTCGGGGAGTGCCTCTGAGTAGAAATCTTGAAGGGCGCTATAACAAGTGCTCATACATACATACATATTACTATAAGCGCTCAACATCTGCACATACAAATTTATGAGTTTTTGTGATGTCCACACCATTTTCCAGTTACCTACTTTGATGACAGAAGCCAGAGTATAGAAGTTGTAGTCGGCTAGTGTTATCTCCTGTCCCTCCGACAGCTTTTTCATGATCACCTTGAGGTCTGCTTGACTTCCAGGTCGTCGAAACAAATCATTGGTCCCAATGCCTTCACGTCCGATATGAACTAGAATGTCCTACGCAGACACAAAACATATGCAACATAGTTAAAGAAGAAGAGCATAAGATCAGTCCCTTAAGCTAGTCCTGAGGGATCCTATGAAGTGTTCGCGACTTCATTTTCTTAACCTTGGCATAGGAAGGTGGATGGCCAGTTCTCTCCCCTCGCCGTCTTATCTTCCCACAAAATTTCTGCCCTGGCGGGGATTTGAACCACCAACCTCTCTACTGACAGTCCAGCATGCTAACCACTAGACTACTGAGTTTAACAAGATTTGTGCTTAAAAATAACTTGCATAAAATGCCTCAAGGTGTCATGATGAGAAAAGCCAAGACTTGAACTTAACTAATTAATGTGTAGGCCTAGTTCTTAATGACAATTAGCGTCATAATAATCTAGCGCAGATTAAGTTGCTCTTTGAACAGTGTTATATAAATGTTCAATTACAATCACTGATTGTAATTCACGTGAGAATTGTTTTCAACATAAGGATTCCATTTTTTTGCAATGCAAATACAATTTGTTCTCCTCAATTAAGGAGTGTTAAAGCTTCAGATTTTGTAAACATTTGAGGCTAGTACTGTTGTGTACAGCGGTAAAATAAATGGTAATGGTAATTGCAAATTTATATAGCGCCACTTCAAGAAAGACTCCCATTGCCTTCCTCACAGACAATAGTGTGTTAGCAACTTGTCCAGGGTCACTACGCAGTGGCTCGAGGTAGATTTGAACCTGCGACCCTCCTGTTTCAAGGCACAGAACATACCACTACCCTTCAGCGTCCCACTGTTCTTAGCTAACTGCAAATCTAAAGGCTGGGATTTGATTCGATTGAAAAGCTATTTGCAAATGTTCGCAAATGCTAGCTGACCAAATTACACTAAGGCACAGTTAAAAGCCCCAAACAATCAGGGTTTATCACACTTACTACCAGCTGATGTGGCACAGTATCGCCCTTGAAAGCCTCGGTCAGTGGAACTCCAAATTTCACCCTGGTGAATAATTAATACAGTTCACAGATCATAAATAACATTTCCAGTGACATATATAATAGCAAGTGTACAAATCACAAGCAACAGCAGATACTAGTGTACAAACATGAAAGTACTCAATGCACTTGTTAGAATGTACATGTATGTAAGAACTCACTGCATTTGTCAGAATTCATTCATTCATTCACTACAAAGATTTATATAACACCTCTTCAAGGTTACTACTCAACTGCTCCAAACTCCAGCATGGCTGAAAAGAACAGTTGTAAGGCTTGAGTAGAATGCGTCAGAATGGACAATAGGGAGCAAGCTCAGTGCCAATGGGACCCCATTCCATAGAATGTATGCAAATACTCAAAGCACTTTTCAGAATGTATGCATCCAGGTGATGTAATCAATACAATGTATTCAGTAGCATACCAGGCACAGATAAGTAATTAAACAAGAAAAGTACTGGTCACAAAGCAGGATGACTCCAAAAAGTACTACTCCCAATACAGGCAAGTACTGATAGTAGTCAGGCAAAGCAATTGTGACAGAGCACCCAAATAATAAAAGTCTTTACAGCAAGTATGTACACATTTATGAACATTCTATCAACATAATAAAGCTTTTCACTGTTGCGAGACCGACTGCATCGAACGATCTCCCCGACCATGTGAAGAATGAGACATTCAACTAGCTAACAACTATCTTTCTAAATCATCATAGACTGTTTTCTGAGTTAATGTTCAGCACCCTTTTCCTCTGCCTTGCTACAACTTGTCTTATTATTTATATAATCTATGTTATAATTTATATAAATTGCAAGAGCTCTGCCATTCAACTTTGGGTCTTCATGGCCAACGCTCTCTTTACTCTCCGGCTCATGGTGAGCTGTTGGTTCCTTTCACACGTATCTCTGTTCTGCAGTGTCACTGGTCTGACAAGAATGGGCTCCCCTGGAGTTGTGACTCTTACCTAGGGATCTTTTTGACACATTTTATCAATCAATCAATCAATCAGAATTTATATAGCGCCCCTTCAAGATCCCTACTCAGAGGCGCTCCCGACCCAGGCCATACGGAAGAATGCAGTCTTCAACAGTTGGTGAAACTGAGAACAGTTTGAAAGGTGTCGTAGATCTAGTGTTAGCCCGTTCCAGGTTGTTGGACCAACCACAGAGAAGGAACGGCTCTGCATTGTTGCAGAGCGGGCGAATGGGACCGCCAAGTCACTGGACAGAGGAGCGCAGTGCTCGGCGGTCCGTGCAAGTAGAAAGAGGGCGGCATAGCTCACGCAGGTAAGAGGGTGCCCAGCCTGCTGAGCACCGCCACACCAAGGACGCGATCCTGTATGAGATGCGTTGAGGGAAAGGAAGCCAGTGCAATACCTCACGCATATACTGAGATATGCGGTCGGTCTTACGAGGAAACAGTCTGTCCTTTTCTGCCAGAGGTTGGGTTGGCAGCGCCTCTAAGTAGAAATCCTGAAGGGGTGCTTTACAAATTTTCTGAATGAATAAATGAATTAATGAATTATTAAATGCATACTTACTTAGTCTGCCGGCTATGGGAATTTCCAATAGGACGCTCGATCCTTTGTTCTCCATCCGAGACACATCCCAGAACAATACTCCGCAATGCTGATGACATGAAGAGGCCGATACGAGTAGAAGCAGATTCAAAAACACAAAAACTCCAGCAGAGAAACAGTTACGACGCCTTAAATCCGAACTGCTCACATCCGTAACATTCAAACCAACGCTGTCACTGGATGTTTGCACAGGGCTGCTTTGACAAAGCTGATATGAAGTAACTCACCGAATAAAACTTCTTTCCATTTGCCTAAATTATCGTGAATATAAAAAGTTCAATGGAATGCCGACAGTTTTATAGTCCGATTCCTTCTTTCGGTCACCTTTTGTCAGGTTGTGACATAACAGTAACGTCGCTACACTTTTAGAAAACTCCGTACTGGCCGATAAAAGTAGCGTCTTGCTTGCTTAGATGTATAAGCGATTGGTCATTCTGCTTTTCACGGACACAACACACGGAATGGCGATAGATCATAGAGACGGACATCTTGGTCGCTTAGTAACAAACGTAGGGAAAGGATTGGTCTGTCGTTCTAATGCCCTACACGATCAAAAGAGAAAATAACACCAAAACAATTGATATTATTATACACAAAATGCCAACATCTGGAACTATGACGATAGTACAGAAAAAATAACTGGCGATAAACGATGATAAATGACACATGAATATAACTTATGCGGTATATACCATTTTTACCATGTTTTCTAATGACGACCCTAACCCTGACCGACCCTCACGATGCCTAACCTGACCTCAACCGACACTGACGAAAGCCAGTAAACTTTAGGCCACCGATATGAAGGGATGAGATGACATATGTATGTATGTATGTATGTATGAGCACTTGTTATAGCGCCCCTTCAAGATTTCTACTCAGAGGCGCTTCTGACTACAGCGCAGACACTGAATCAGAGTTTCACGCCTAAATGCATGAGCAATTGCAAGTGAAGGACTTGCCCAGGGTCCCTACGCGGTGGCTTGAGGTGGATTCGAACCCGTAACCCTCCGGCTGCAAGGCACCGAACATACCCCTACACCACCGCGCCCCACATAATACGTCATATGAAACACTCCCCTCTACGTATAAACATACGCCATAAACATTCGGTTAGTTGCGGTCCACGAAACTAATAGAATGCCTCGTTTTCCATAGGCATGCATTTTGATTAAGTGCAAATGCCACTCACACACCACTCCATTTCTCATCACTTCCGTTTCAAACTAATGACAACCACAAACAACAACAACAACAACCACCACAAGAAAACATCTGGATCTAGGACAATAGTAAAGAAAAATAACTGGCGATAAACGATGATAAACGGCTTATCTGGTATTGACTGGCGATGACAAATACGATGAACCAGTCAAAACGACAAAAACGACGATGAAACGAACCATCTGTGGTAACAGTTCACAAACAGACGTCGGTCTGTCGACAATTCATCGTTTCAAAATCTAAAAATCCACAGTTTTTTCTGACTTTTCGACGGGTTTACGATTTCCGAAAGTAGAGAGAGAGAGACCGGACGCCTAAGAATAGACGCCCTCATTAAAAAGGGAGTTTTAATTGATCGGAATGTCAGCTCCCACTCACCGTCGAAACATTGCTGTCATGGATTGCTATCGTCGAAAACGAAACGCTCAGAAGACGATCCTAGAAGTGTTTAATTGGTGATAAAACGTTAAACGGATCCATTTTATTTATTAGCCAGACAAGAGAGGCTCTTCCTTCGAAACCTGACCCACCGTCGTCGATCGACTCCTCCGCTTATAACCCGGATGTGTTCATCGTAAACGCAGCAGCAAAGACTTATATCAAAATAGACGCATTTTCAGTTATGAAAACATTTTAATTTATAAAGACATTTTCATTTATAAAATCTTGCTGATTGTAGAGTCCGGTAAAACTGTATTTTACGTTGCTAAATTATTCTAATGTCTTCAATGCCGTACTTGATGTTGGTAAGTATAGGCAGTCTGTCTACATGTGCATGATAACTATCATCAATCCAGCTTCCATCAAGAAAGTTCTTCATCAATCCAACTTCCATTTAAATAGAAAAAAATTACTTTTATTTATCCAACTTCTATTTAACGAAAGAAATATTTTTCATCAATGGAACTTTAGGGCCTATTCAAGAAAAGAAAATTTAATATTCTCATGGATCAAGCTTCTAGCTAATTACGGTACGGAAACAATAATATTATTCATCAATCCAGCTTCTATTGAATCGAAAACTTAGTTTCATCCATCCAGCTTCTATTTAAGGGAAAATTATTTCGATCAATCCAGCGTCTATTTAAACACCACATAATCGAATGTTTTCATCAATCCCACTTCCATTAGATTAGGGCCAAAGGAAAGCAGTTTTTTTCATAAATTCAGCCTCCATTCTAAAGTTATTATTATTATTTTAAAGTGACAATATCAAATATAATTATTTAGCAACGTAAAATACGGTTCAACCGTAAAGTCCAAATTTCTAAATCACTACTTTAAAAAGCTAAGCGCACGACCAGCTTATTCACGACAAAAGAAATTTTATCCTGAGGGTTCTAGGTCTACAGAAACACGTTATATTAGTTTACCTGCCTTTTAATATCAAACTCAGGGCAGAAATTGTAGGCCTGTGTTCCTGGTCAACCGGTCTGTTAAATTTAAAAAATATTATTAAATTTTATCCGTGTGAGATGCCAAGTGGAGATTTAAGTCCGGTTGCCCCTATAGGCCTACCACGGAGAGGAGGCAGACGGTCTCCGATTGAGATGGGAAATGGTGGAAGGCACAGGACTGGACGAGGGAAGAAATTCTGGAAGAGAGGAGTCCTCTCTTCCAGAATTTTTTACCGAGGAGGAGACTTTAGTTCGGATTGGAAGGATCGTGACGCCGTTGATGATGGTGTTTGCTGACACATTCGCTTGGGGGCGCCTGTGAGACAATTGTTTTAAAACCACCATAAGTAGCCTAGTCGTCCTTAAAGTTTTCTTGTTTAGCCTACTGCCGTTTTGGCTTCTAAAAAGCCAGTCCCAAGCCATGAAAAAGGAGGAGGGCAATGCAATCATCTTTGTTATAACACAGCGTCTTTAAACAGCAACTCACAAAGCTGTTCCAAGACTAAAATATTTGACGAACATTAACACGCCGGAGTGACTGGAATTGTAGTAAAAACATATTTAAATTAATAACTGCTTTTGTGGTCTACCTAAAAGGCGCTATATTAAGTGTCTTGACTCTTGACACATAAATACATGCATGCATAAAAGCATACATACATGATACATACATATATAGGCTACATACATACATATATACATGCATACATACAGACAGACAGAGACGGAGACAGACAGAGAGCGACAGAGAGAGAGAGAGAGACCGAGAGACAGACACAGAGAGAGACAGACAGACAGAGACAGACAGACAGAGACAGAAACAGAGAGAGAAAGACAGAGACAGACAGAGACAGACAGAGAGACAGACAGACAGAGACAGACAGACAGACACAGACAGACAGACAGACAGACAGACACAGACAGACACAGACAGACACAGACAGACACAGACAGACACAGACAGACACAGACAGACACAGACAGACACAGACAGACACAGACAGACACAAAGAGACACAGACAGACACAGACAGATACAGAGACAGACAGAGAGTGAGACAGACAGACAGAGAGAAATTATTACCGGTATAGATTATGATTCTCAAGGATTATTTATATTTATGATCCTTTAATTGTTAATAGGGTGAAGGAACATTGAATCTAATACGTGGACATCATCGTACCCTTAGCGAGTTCGTAAAGAGTATGGTTACCCCATAAGTCGTATTATAAAGCAATAAATAATCCCTATTGTTACTACCCTGTTTTCCTATTATTACCCTGCGTCCTGTCTGAGAGGTCCTTCAGAGGTCACGGCTGAGTGACCCGTGTTTCGGTGGTGACTCTATATGCATCGGGGTGAAGTGGAGATTTATCATTCTTCAAACCACTTTCACCCTTTTGTTCTGCTTGGGGGTCTTTGAAATCCATCTGCACCTGCTCGCCCTCCTTTTTACTTACCCTTACCCTCTGAATCTCAACAGCAACATCCAGGCACACGTAGGCTACTAATACAAACATCACACTCACCTACAGCAAACACTCAGGACACAATAAGAGTTATTATATTATATTGCAGTGCAATATAATGTTCATATATTATAGTACAATTATAATGCTTTTATGATTACTTATTGTGCTATGATATAGATGCTTATGCAACTGTCCTGTTTTATATAGGCCCTTTATATATGTATACATAAACATACATATGCAAAAATATACATATAGTCATATACTATATAATAATACATAAATGCACATATATACATATCTATATATACGTGTGCGTGCGTGCGTGTGTGTGTGTGTGTGTTGTGTGTGTGTGTGTGTGTGTGTGTGTGTGTGTGTGTGTGTGTGTGTGTGTGTGTGTGTGTGTGTGTGTGTGTGTGTGTGTGTGTGTTTGTGCTTGTGTTTGTGTGCGAAGTTAGTGCGTTCGATATGTATACCATGTAGCTCTTCTCAATCAAAGAGGCCGCTGCCTTTAAGTAGACAGGTAGACATGCAGGTGCTATAACCCAAAAGACGTCGACCGATTGAAGTGTTATTGCGTGCTTCTCCTCAACGCTTCGTTGACTGCAACCTTTGATGCCAAACCTCAAGTCCTCCTTAGCGGTCGTTGACCATCAAAGAACTGACCGCCAATTGCTTAGTCGTAGTGGACAATGGTCATTAACGACAGCCTACAGCTGACCCTTCGCCCGTATACACGTTGCCTCATTTGCATAGACCTAGCTAATCTGCATTTTATACCAGCGATTAGTGTTTTACTGTTTAATGACACTGTGTCATAACAAAGACGATTAGCGTCGCCCTCCTCCTTTGGCCAGGCTTGGGACTGGTACTACCAGGGTCCGAGAAGTAGCGAAGTTCCAGAGATTAGTGATTACATTCAGAGGTTTATTATTGTTTTTGAAACATGCATGCGTCTATATACTTAAGGAGTTTACCTATATATCGTCCTTCCTACCTTACCTTATAACTTGCCTTACTTTAAATGGAAGAAAGGGAGGAAGAGAGTGAAATGGAGGGTAGGGAAGAAGAGAGCGAAATGGAGGAAAGGGAGGAAGAGAGTGAAATGGAGGAAAGGGAGGTAGAGAGTGAAATGGAGGAAAGGGAGGAAGAGAGTGAAGTGGAGGAAAGAGAGGAAGAGAGTGAAATGGAGGAAAGGGAAGAAGAGAGCGAAATGGATGAAAGGGAGAAAGAGAGGGAGGAAAGAGAAGAGAGCGAAATGGAGGAAAAAGAGAAAGAGAGCGAAATGGAGGAAAAAGATAAAGAGAGCGAAATGGAGGAAAGGGAGGAAGAGAGCGAAATGGAGGAAAGAGGAAGAAGAGAGCGAAATGGAGGAAAGGGAGGAAGAGAGCGAAATGGAGGAAAGGGAGGAAGAGAGCGAAATGGAAGAAAGGAAGGAAGAGAGCGAAATGGAAGGGAAGGGAGGAAGAGAGCGAAATGGAGGAAAGGGAGGAAGAGAGCGAAATGGAGGGTAGAAAGGAAGAGAGCGAAATGGAGGAAAGAGAGGAAGAGAGCGAAATGGAGGAAAGGGAGGAAGAGAGCGATATGGAGGAAAGGGAGGAAGAGAGCGAAATGGAGGAAAGGGAGGAAGAGAGCAAAATGGAGGAAAGGGAGGAAGAGAGCGAAGTGGAGGAAAGGGAGGAAGAGAGCGAAATGGAGGGTAGGGAGGAAGAGAGCGAAATGAAGGGAAAGTGAAGAAGAGAGCGAAATGGAGGGAAAGGGAGGAAGAGAGCGAAATGGAGGAAAGGGAGGAAGAGAGCGAAATGGAGGAAAGGGAGGAAGAGAGCGAAATGGAGGGTAGAAAGGAAGAGAGCGAAATGGAGGAAAGAGAGGAAGAGAGCGAAATGGAGGAAAGGGAGGAAGAGAGCGAAATGGAGGAAAGGGAGGAAGAGAGCGAAATGGAGGAAAGGGAGGAAGAGAGCAAAATGGAGGAAAGGGAGGAAGAGAGCGAAGTGGAGGAAAGGGAGGAAGAGAGGAAATGGAGGGTAGGGAGCAAGAGAGCGAAATGGAGGAAAGGAGGAAGAGAGCGAAATGGAGGGTAGGGAGGAAGAAAGAGTGGAGGAAAGGGAGGAAGAGAGCGAAATGGAGGAAAGGGAGGAAGAGAGCGAAATGGAGGAAAGGGAGGAAGAGAGCGAAATGGAGGAAAGGATGGAAGAGAGCGAAATGGAGGGTAGGGAAGGAAGAGAGCGAAATAGAGGAAAAGGAGGAAGAGAGCAAAATGGAGGAAAGAGAGGAAGAGAGCGAAATGGAGGGTAGGAAGGAAGAGAGCGAAATGGAGGAAAGGGAGGAAGAGAGAAATGGAGGAAAGGGAGGAAGAGGGCGAAATGGAGGAAAGGGAGGAAGAGAGCGAAATGGAGGGTAGGGAGGAAGAGAGCGCAGTGGAGGAAAGGGAGGAAGAGAGCGAAATGGAGGAAAGGGAGGAAGAGAGCGAAATGGAGGAAAGGGAGGAAGAGAGCGAAATGGAGGGTAGGAAGGAAGAGAGCGAAATGGAGGGTAGGAAGGAAGAGAGCGAAATAGAGGAAAGGGAGGAAGAGAGCGAAATGGAGGAAAGAGAGGAAGAGAGCGAAATGGAGGGTAGGAAGGAAGAGAGCGAAATGGAGGAAAGGGAGGAAGAGAGCGAAATGGAAGAAAGGAAGGAAGAGAGCGAAATGGAGGAAAGGGAGGAAGAGAGCGAAATGGAGGAAAGGGGAGGAAGAGAGCGAAAGAGAGGGTAGGAAGGAAGAGAGGAAATGGAGGGAAGGAAGAGAGCGAAATGGAGGAAAGGGAGGAAGAGAGCGAAATGGAGGAAAGGGAGGAGGAGTGAATGGAGGGTAGGGAGGAAGAGAGCGAAGTGGAGGAAAGGGAGGAAGAGAGCGAAATGGAGGAAAGGGAGGAAGAGAGCGAAATGGAGGAAAGGGAGGAAGAGAGCGAAATGGAGGAAAGGGAGGAAGAGAGCGAAATGGAGGGTAGGAAGGAAGAGAGCGAAATGGAGGGTAGGGAGGAAGAGAGCGAAATGGAGGAAAGGGAGGAAGAGAGCGAAATGGAGGAAAGGGAGGAAGAGAGCGAAATGGAGGGTAGGAAGGAAGAGAGCGAAATGGAGGGTAGGAAGGAAGAGAGCGAAATGGAGGAAAGGGAGGAAGAGAGCGAAATGGAGGGTAGGAAGGAAGAGAGCGAAATGGAGGGTAGGAAGGAAGAGAGCGAAATGGAGGAAAGGGAGGAAGAGAGCGAAATGGAGGAAAGGGAGGAAGAGAGCGAAATGGAGGGTAGGAAAGAAGAGAGCGAAATGGAGGGTAGGAGGAAGAGAGCGAAATGGAGGAAAGGGAGGAAGAGAGCGAAATGGAGGGTAGGAAGGAAGAGAGCGAAATGGAGGGTAGGAAGGAAGAGAGCGAAATGGAGGAAAGGGAGGAAGAGAGCGAAATGGAGGAAAGGGAGGAAGAGAGAATTGGAGGAAAGGGAGGAAGAGAGCGAAATGGAGGAAAGGAAGGAAGAGAGCGAAATGGAGGAAAGGGAGGAAGAGAGTGAATTGGAGGAAAGGAAGGAAGAGAGTGAAATGGAGGAAAGAGAGGAAGAGAGCGAAATGGAGGAAAGGGAGGAGGGAGTGAATGGAGGGTAGGGAGGAAGAGAGAGAAAGTGGAGGAAAGGGAGGAAGAGAGCGAAATGGAGGAAAGGGAGGAAGAGAGCGAAATGGAGGAAAGGGAGGAAGAGAGAGCGAATTGGAGGAAAGGAAGGAAGAGAGCGAAATGGAGGGTAGGGAGGACGAGAGCGAAATGGAGGAAAGGGAGGAAGAGAGCGAAATGGAGGAAAGGGAGGAAGAGAGCGAAATGGAGGAAAGGGAGGAAGAGAGCGAAATGGAGGGTAGGAAGGAAGAGAGCGAAATGGAGGAAAGGAAGGAAGAGAGCGAAATGGAGGAAAGGGAGGAAGAGAGCGAAATGGAGGAAAGGGAGGAGGAGTGAATGGAGGGTAGGGAGGAAGAGAGCGCAGTGGAGGAAAGGGAGGAAGAGAGCGAAATGGAGGAAAGGGAGGAAGAGAGCGAAATGGAGGAAAGGGAGGAAGAGAGCGAAATGGAGGAAAGGGAGGAAGAGAGCGAAATGGAGGGTAGGAAGGAAGAGAGCGAAATGGAGGGTAGGGAAGGAAGAGAGCGAAATGGAGGAAAGGGAGGAAGAGAGCGAAATGGAGGAAAGAGAGGAAGAGAGCGAAATGGAGGGTAGGAAGGAAGAGAGCGAAATGGAGGGTAGGGAGGAAGAGAGCGAAATGGAGGAAAGGGAGGAAGAGAGCGAAATGGAGGGTAGGGAAGGAAGAGAGCGAAATGGAGGGTAGGAAGGAAGAGAGCGAAATGGAGGAAAGGGAGGAAGAGCGAAATGGAGGAAAGGGAGGAAGAGAGCGAAATGGAGGGTAGGGAAAGAAGAGAGCGAAATGGAGGGTAGGGAGGAAGAGAGCGAAATGGAGGAAAGGGAGGAAGAGAGCGAAATGGAGGGTAGGAAGGAAGAGAGCGAAATGGAGGGTAGGAAGGAAGAGAGAGAATTGGAGGAAAGGGAGGAAGAGAGTGAATTGGAGGAAAGGGAGGAAGAGAATGAATTGGAGGAAAGGGAGGAAGAGAGCGAAATGGAGGAAAGGAAGGAAGAGAGCGAAATGGAGGAAAGGGAGGAAGAGAGTGAATTGGAGGAAAGGAAGGAAGAGAGTGAAATGGAGGAAAGAGAGGAAGAGAGCGAAATGGAGGAAAGGGAGGAGGGGTGAATGGAGGGTAGGGAGGAAGAGAGCGTAGTGGAGGAAAGGGAGGAAGAGAGCGAAATGGAGGAAAGGGAGGAAGAGAGCGAAATGGAGGAAAGGGAGGAAGAGAGCGAATTGGAGGGTAGGAAGGAAGAGAGCGAAATGGAGGGTAGGAAGGACGAGAGCGAAATGGAGGAAAGGGAGGAAGAGAGCGAAATGGAGGAAAGGGAGGAAGAGAGCGAAATGGAGGAAAGGGAGGAAGAGAGCGAAATGGAGGAAAGGGAGGAAGAGAGCGAAATGGAGGGTAGGAAGGAAGAGAGCGAAATGGAGGAAAGGGAGGAAGAGAGCGAAATGGAGGAAAGGGAGGAAGAGCGAATGGAGGGTAGGGAGGAAGAGAGCGAAATGGAGGAAAGGGAGGAAGAGAGCGAAATGGAGGAAAGGGAGGAAGAGAGCGAAATGGAGGAAAGGGAGGAAGAGAGCGAAATGGAGGAAAGGGAGGAAGAGAGCGAAATGGAGGGTAGGAAGGAAGAGAGCGAAATGGAGGGTAGGAAGGAAGAGAGCGAAATGGAGGAAAGGGAGGAAGAGAGCGAAATGGAGGAAAGGGAGGAAGAGAGCGAAATGGAGGGTAGGAAGGAAGAGAGCGAAATGGAGGGTAGGAAGGAAGAGAGCGAAATGGAGGAAAGGGAGGAAGAGAGCGAAATGGAGGGTAGGAAGGAAGAGAGCGAAATGGAGGGTAGGAAGGAAGAGAGCGAAATGGAGGAAAGGGAGGAAGAGCGAAATGGAGGAAAGGGAGGAAGAGAGCGAAATGGAGGGTAGGAAGGAAGAGAGCGAAATGGAGGGTAGGGAGGAAGAGAGCGAAATGGAGGAAAGGGAGGAAGAGAGCGAAATGGAGGGTAGGAAGGAAGAGAGCGAAATGGAGGAAAGGGAGGAAGAGAGCGAAATGGAGGGTAGGGAGGAAGAGAGCGAAATGGAGGGTAGGGAGGAAGAGAGCGAAATGGAGGAAAGGGAGGAAGAGAGCGAAATGGAGGGTAGGAAGGAAGAGAGCGAAATGGAGGAAAGGGAGGAAGAGAGCGAAATGGAGGGTTAGGGAGGAAGAGAGCGAAATGGAGGAAAGGGTGGAAGAGAGTGAATTGGAGGAAAGGGAGGAAGAGAATGAATTGGAGGAAAGGGAGGAAGAGAGCGAAATGGAGGAAAGGAAGGAAGAGAGCGAAATGGAGGAAAGGGAGGAAGAGAGTGAATTGGAGGAAAGGAAGGAAGAGAGTGAAATGGAGGAAAGGGAGGAAGAGAGCGAAATGGAGGAAAGGGAGGAGGGGTGAATGGAGGGTAGGGAGGACGGGAGAGTCATTCCATGTGATAATCAAACGCGTGAAATACCTTGTAAGTGACCTTTCTCAGATTTGGTTGTAATTTTGTTTTTTTATTGTTTGTTGATTATGTTTGTACATCATATTGAAATTGTCAGAAGCCTATCGCCATGTATCTGCATTCGATCATCATCATCATCACCACCATCATCATCGGTTTCTGACGCCAGCCAATTGGCGGCGATGGGTACGAATAAATTGTTTCCCTTAGTGTCAAAGTGATGTTATATCCTCATTTGGGTTTGCGACGAACGCCCGATTGCCCAGGTCCCCGATTACCCTTTCCCCGATACAAACTCCCCGATTACAAACTCCCCGATAGGCCCAACACCCCGACAGACCCAAGTCCCCGAATATGCAACTAATCCCAAGTCCCCGACAGGCCCAAGTCCCCGATTGGTGATTTAATCTACACGTAAGACTATTATAGTGTCAGTCTGTATAGGCTAAAGAGGGTGACACCAATCGTCTTGGCCTTATCGGTAGACGGAAACAGAGTTGAATAAAGGCAAAGCCAGTTAGATTAATGTAAATAATATTTTTACTTGTGTACGTGTACCAATATGTAATTTGAATTCCTTACTGCACGCTGAATTCAGAAGACAGCTATAAGAGAATTGTCCACAAACTACTTCAAAATATTCTACTTGCTAAGGCTGACAAGTTTTTCAAAAATGCAAGCGCATTATATCCCTTATATTACTGCGGCACACTGGG
The DNA here is from genome assembly GCA_020284085.1 of Aporrectodea caliginosa. Taxonomy (NCBI): domain Eukaryota; kingdom Metazoa; phylum Annelida; class Clitellata; order Crassiclitellata; family Lumbricidae; genus Aporrectodea; species Aporrectodea caliginosa. Next base: position 93,788 of record JACEVL010000971.1, read on the forward strand.
CATGTTTTGCTGATTCCCCTTGTTGATGGTGCGCCAAAAAGAACATTAATACAAGAACTGCATGCACAGTGCCCGCATGGAATAATAGCTGTATCTGATCTTCCGCATTTGCAAACAGGGCACTCTGCAGAGATAGTTGTTTCTGGTGCCGACTCATTTCCTGGCGATGCACTAACTGCTGCTGCCGATGCTGGCAATGCAGGTACTTCTGGTACTGCATCTGGTCTTATTGCATCTGGTCGAACTGGTATTGGTCTTGCTATTGTTGCTGGTGCTCTCGATCTTATTTCTGTTCTTGGTCTTACTGATCTGGCTGTTGTCGTCGTCGCCGCAGTTGTCGATGCTGCTGCTCTGCGCGAAGGTAAATCGCGTAGACAACGACGGCGGTTTGGTGTCGCTACAACTGCTACATTTGCAACATCTCCTGCAGCATTGGCATCAATAGAATCAGTAACAGCTGTCGGCACATTATACTTCGAAAATGTGTATGCAACGGAACGCAAAAAAGTGGAAATGTCTTTACGACCGTCAGTCAGATCTTGAGTTAGCGTACTTATACGCTTCTCATTCTCATCAATGCTTCGTCTGCGTCTAGGCTGTCTGTACCCTCGTTCCATACGGAGCAGCTCCAATTCGGTGTGCCGCTGCTCTTGTCGCAGCTTATGTAGGCAATTGTAGAAGGCTGGATGATCTGTTACAATCAAGCTTTGGAGTCGACGATGCCATGCTTCAACATGGTTGTTTGTGGTCGGCATCAGATTTTTAAGTTACCAAGTTTCATTAAATAGATACGAATACGCCTTCATTAAACAAGTGACATGCAATAGGCCTACGTGAACGACATTATGAAGCCTATACAGACTGACACTAAATGGTCTTACGTGTAGATTAAATAACCAATCGGGGACTTGGGCCTGTCGGGGACTTGGGATTAGTTGCATATTCGGGGACTTGGGTCTGTCGGGGTGTTGGGCCTATCGGGGAGTTTGTAATCGGGGAGTTTGTATCGAAGAAAGGGTAATCGGGGACCTGGACAATCGGGCGTTCGTCGTGCTCCCCCTCATTTATATTGTTTATTCAGCGTTGTCTGGCTCTGCCTTAATGTCTTTTTCCTTCGAATCTTGCGTGTAGTGCGTTGTGTTGAATTCTTTCAACTGGCATTCTCTCTAGAATTATGTCGACACCATCGGAGTCTTCGTTGAACGACTTTGTCTAGCAGAGTTGTTTCAATCCATAATGCTGTCTAATGCCAACGTTTCTTATTTTCTGAAGTCTTGAAATCCCTGCGATCTTCCGCAGTCAGAGGCGTAGGCTACGAAGCTGAAATGCCGCCCTGGGCGACGGCCCAAAATGCCGCCCTTGGCCACTTAATTTTTGATATAATATTTTCTCTAAGAGATTGCAGTTTTCATGACGATCGTCAATCTTATTACATAGCCTAATAGTCTAATACGTCTACAATTTTATTTTATGAAGTTGATAGCTTGTCTGGATTTATCACTTTTCACTGCATTGTTTAATTATCCGTGTATAGCCTGCAGCCTACATTTTCAACTTACTGAAAGCTATATTATTAGATAGCCTAATGATAATCACACATTTTATTGCATGAGTTGCGACTGTCGCTGACTCGCCGCTTCAGTTGCGGAGGTAGAAGAAACAAAATATCGGCGAATAGCTGCAGCACCATCTACTAATGAATGAATGAATGAATATTGTGAGTGTCTGTAGTTAACAGGATTGGCTGAGAGGAACTAGGCTATAGTGTATTACGGGAAAAGAAGGTAGGCCTATATATAACTTATTCGGAAATAACAAATATGAATGATGGTATTCAGTATAACAAACGACATTTTATATTATATTATTTTATATTATATTATTATTTATATATTATATTATTATTTTATATTATTATTATTATTATTTTATATTATTATTTTATATATCTGTTGAAGTTGATTTTAATTTAAAATTCGCTCTAGGTAGCCTACTATCGACCAGCAGTGTCCAGTGTTTACCGACATTTTATGGTTGTCAGGGACGCTGACGTTACCATCCTCCTTTAGCTAGGTTTGGGACTGGCGCCACTAATAACAGCAGTGGAAGAGGTTTACAAGTGACTTCATTAATTGACACTTTATGAAGCGTCTCCAAAATAATCTTAATTTTTTACCAATTTTGGCATCCAGCAATAATTTCGATGAAACGGTATATATAGTGTAGAAACCACACGTTTAAAGGTGTCTAAATTATCAGAATGAAGTTTCAGTGTTTAACGACATCTAGTGGCTGCCAGGTCGTTACCTTCTATTTTACATTGCATTCGTGTAATATCCTCATCGATTGAACATAATTAATAATCCAATTTTAAATGAAATCTTGTCAGAATGTTCAATGTATAGACGAATAAAGGGATTTTGCTGACATTCGCCAGATGGCGAGAGTTCGCAACGATGTCGGGATGTCACATGAACGTCACTGCAAAGATATCATCATATATTAAGTTAACTTATTATTGTTGCCGCTATTCCGCTGTGAAAAATTCATGTAGGCCTAAATTGTGACAGTGGACGACAGGGCGAGACAAAGTCTTTAATAATTTTGACTTCAGAGTAGATTATTATTATTATTATTATTTTTCGCCCGAGGTAAGGAAAATCCCCCAAGCTCTAAGAAACTAAGAAACGGACGAGGGCATTCTGAATAACTTGGAGACGGTTTATTTGTGTGATATCTTTGTTGAGAAAGAGAGAATAATTGCAGTAGCCCAAATTTAGCGTGAACCATTGATGTAGGCCTAGTGATTTTAGATGCAGTTTTTAAATCAAGGCTGTCAAGCATAGGATGGATTCTGCGAAGGTCGCGGATAGCTATGGCCTATTAATGTGACTTGAACTATGGATTATTATAGATAACGTTTAATACATTTTTTACCTAACTGTGCTTTAGATAGCAATCTCATTATTTTCACTATTTAGTCTTGTTAATGGGAAAGGGCCACCAACTTAAAGTGTCCAAGGGCCCCCGGCTAGGTTGTTACGCCACTGCCTTCCTGATGATGTAGCCTATATAGCCTATATGTGTGATAATTCTTCATTTTCCTTTCTTTCTTTCCTTCTTTCTTTCTTTTTTCTTTCTTTCTTTCTCTCTTTCTTTGCTTCGTTCTTTCTTTCTTTCTTCTTATACAGTTTTCTTTCTTCTGTTGGTAGGCCTATGTTGGTGATTAGGCCCTATCAATCGCTCACATTGTGACATTTGTAAGTCGTGATCGTCAATTGATTTGGTAAGTTGCTGTTTAACGACGCTGTGTCATAACAAAGATGATTAGCGTCGCCCTCGGAGCCCTCCTCCTTTGTCCAGTTTTGGGACTGGTACTGGCACTGCCACACTAGTATCTGTGGTGGCATGGGCGTCGAGAGCCAAGGCGGGCCCCGGGGCAGACACTTCTCAGGGTCTATTAGGGTCCCTCGTTTTATCAATGTTATCATTAAACGCTAGTCTGATGCAAGCCTACAAAAAGGCTATCAAACTACATTTAATGAATAATTATAAGTGTAATAATTATAATAAGAAGAATAATAATGATAAAAGCAACTATGAAAATCAATTTCCGATTTAAAAGGTCCATCTCGGACTGCAAATTTTAAAGAAATTTACATAAATATGAAAATGTGATTATGTGAATATGATAAATGATTTTTCAAATCAGTTATCGCTTTATGATATACAATTTCAAGAGAATGAGTTGCTGCTTTGCATTGTCTACATGGACCACATCAACATCTTGCTCTGTATCATGATTATCAACTCCTCTTCTACTGCTGTAGGCTATAGTCTACATCCTAGTAATGATATTGTCAGCTTGATTTGCTGCATCATTCGCTTTTTATCCATCTAGTTTAACTTGCGGGAATCTTGCTTGATTGCTTGCTTGCTTGCTTGATTGCTTGATTGAGCCACAGGCTAAAAAGTCAAATCTTGCGACGACTAGTTCGATCACTTACAATCATTCAATCGTCGTGAAACTTGGCAGATAGACTCGCCCTCGCACACACTTCATTCTATCAAAATTTCAGCTCCCCAAAAAGGCTAGCTTATAGAATCGGGGACTCAACTTTTCGAATCGGGGAATCCCCTTTTCCGAAACGCAGCGTTGCCATTGGCCAGCGTTGCCATTGGCTGCAACAGAAACGGGCGCGCTGCATCATTAAACGGACGCTATGTTGTAAAATGAACGCGGACTATATATTTGTAGAGGTAACTGCTTCGTAAGACGCATTATAGGATACTAGATGGATATAGTAAAAACTTTGTTTTTACGGGCTGTATTTTATTATCCATCTAGTTTAACTTGCGGGAATCTTGCTTGCTTGCTTGCTTGATTGAGCCACAGGCTAAAAAGTCAAATCTTGCGACGACTAGTTCGATCACTTACAATCATTCAATCGTCGTGAAACTTGGCATATAGACTCGCCCTCGCACACACTTCATTCTATCAAAATTTCAGCTCCCCAAAAAAAGGCTAGCTTATAGAATCTGGGACTAAACTTTTCGAATCGGGGAATCCCCTTTTCCGATACGGAGCGTTGTGATTGGCCAGCGTTGTGATTGGCCGCAGTCGTAAAATGAACGCGGACTATATATTTGTAGAGGTAACTGCTTCATAAGACGCATTATAGGATACTAGATGGATATAGTATTTTATTATGAAATTGAAAATGCTAGACTTTGAAGGAGCGTCTGTCTCTCGTCTGAATTCGTGACTTTCACTAATCTTTCTTTTCTTTACTAAGCTCCAGATTTCTGATGGTAATTTATCTTCTAATTCATACTCATCGTAATGGAATATAATTTCAAATATTGATAATTTGGTATCATTTATTTATTATGATAACTTACACCCAGCAGTAAGTTAAAGTATTATTTATTACGATAATAACTCTTATTTTAATTCATACATTTACCCCCAGTAAAAGATTTTATGCCTGATAGAAAACCAAGAATCAATTCTAGACCGACTGCTGATAAATCTCAAAATGCTAATAAGCAGTGTTTCTCCAATTCAAATTATTCAACTGTAATATGACCACAACAATTTTGACTTAAATAATTAAAATAGTCGGATATAGCCTTAATAATAGCCTTCAATGGCGTAGCTATGATTTTACCAGAGGGGTGCGAAATGAGAAGTGCTAGGCCACGCATACGATTCCGATGGAGGCGGCCTATAGAATTCAGTCAGAAATCGAAATTTGTCTCCATCAGTTAACTTTGCACCAACAGCTAGTCCAAAATCATTCTGATGAGCAGGGGCGCAACCACGGTCCAGAAGTTGGGGGGGACCTACTAGAATGTGTGAGTGGGGGGAATTGCGAGCGCCGAAGGCGCGAAGCTGCGATTGCCGAAGGCAAGAAGCCCCTAACGACTAGGGGTATGGAAGCCGACGCAATTTTGAGCATTTGATGCCAAATGGAGTACATTTGGGCTTTTATTTACCTCAAATTTTTCACCGATGATTTCGATATAAAAGTACCTAATCCATCTAGATCTGTGAAAAATATTACTTTATTATATGAATAAACTGGAAGTGACAAGGGTTTAAGAGAATTGAACGGAAAAGAGTAGAATAAGCTCTAGAACAGTGTTTGTCAAAACTAGGAAAATCGGCAGGGAGGAAGCCTGGACGGGTCATTTTTCTCAGAATACCCTTAAGGCGTTTATGTTCCCCTACAGTGGCAAATCCCCACCAAACAGAGGAGGCATAACGTAGCCGTGCGAGGATAGTAGCTCTAACAATGTCAAAGAGTGGTAACAGTGGTAACCGTGGGCGATCAAAACACGTAGCGCGAACATAGAGTTTCGGGGTTTGCAGCATATTTTGTCCATGTGTGCCCAAAGCCAATCTGATCAGAGATAGTGACACCCAAAATAACCATATACTGGACCCGCTCGATGCCAGGGATGAGAGGAGGGAAGGCAATAGGTTTGGACCTCGGTCGTTTGACAACCATTTCTCTGATCATAGCCTGGTTTAATTTAAGATTGCTAATGGATGCCCATTGCCCACTTAGAGATATGGTCAAGTTCAGAGAGAGTGCTGTCAATGCAGGAAGCAGGGACCAGCTTGCAAGTAGCTATCGTCGGCATATTTAGGGAGACGGTTTCTACTGTATTTAGAAATGGCTGTGACAAAATCAGTAGGTCCAATTAAGGCCAGAGCCTTGTAGTATACTGGCATTAATGGTACAGAGGGGAGAGATTGCAGAAGGCAAGAAGTTCCTAACGACTATAGGCGGTATGGGAAGCGTCGTAAGCCCCCCCATCGGGGTCTGGGGCTCCGCCCCAGAAGCCGACGCAATTTTGAGCATTTGATACCAAATGGAGTGCATTTTTGGCTCTTGTTTGCCTCACAATTTTCAAAAGTTGGAGGGGACCGTCCCAACCGGTTAGAAAGTTGGGGGGACGCGTCCACGGCCGTCCCAACCTGTTCGAAAGTTGGGGGGACGCGTCCCACGGGTCCCATAGGGTGGTTGCGCCTATGCTGATGAGCGATGACCAAAGTCTGTTACTGTGCTAACTGCTTACTCTTAAATCCTCTGACTGAGCAACTGAGACTGTGTTAAGTTTTAACAGCTATTAGATCGTTTTCGTTAACAACATTGCTAATAGAATTATCTGCAATGCTAACCTCCTCGGTCCCATTACCACCGTTACAATCGTTATTGTCTTGCTTTTGGTAAAGAAATTCATTAGATCGGTTCCTCTACAAACGCTTCATTAGGGTAGGCCTACCTAATTAGTAAATTCAAGCGGCTAAACTTGAAAATTTAAATTAAATCGTTTCTTATTTAAAAGTAAACGGATGGATTAGCGACTGTATTCTGAACATGAAGAAGTACATTCGCAATAGGCCGTGTAAAAGAACACCAGAGGCGGCTGAGAGGTATTGAAAGAGACCACTGCGTGAGAGAAACGCGCGCAAGAGAGACAATGCAGATATTATTTCAAATCCTCCGACCCATGCACCAGGTGACCTAGGTAGACACAATACATAGCCTACATCTGTGGCCCTGTGTAGAATATCATGTATCATGAAGTATTCATCATAATATTATATAGGGCCTACAGATTGCATTAGTCCAAACCCACAGATTTTTTCAGTTTGAACAAATTTTAAGACATTTCTGGGCCCCTGCCAAGGGCCCCTGCCATTGAACCGGGCCCCGGGGCAGCAACCCCCCCTGACCCCCCTCTCATCGGCCCTGTGTGGTGGAATTACTGTGATCGACAATTACGGGGAAAGAACTCAAAGAAGGTATATATAACTTATTCTGAACGATTTAAAGGTGTTTAAATATGAATTTTCAAAGTATTCAGTGTATGAACGACATTTCTGTCTGCCTGAACCGTTGACGTTGATTTTAATTTAAAATTCGCTTTTGGTACTATTGACCAGTAGGTCCAGTGTTGAACGACATCTTACGGCTGTCAGGGATGCCGAAGTCACCCTCCTTCTTTATCCAGGCTTGGAACTGGGACCACTCAAAGCGGCAGTGTCTTAGAGGCTTACCATTGACTTCATTAATTGACGCTTTACGAAGCGTCTCCAAAATTTAGATAAAGCTAATATTTTTACATATTTGGCATGCATCAATAATTTGCATGAAACGGTATATGTTGTATAAAATCGTAACATTTAAAGGTGTCTAAATTATTTACTGCAGTTTCAGTGTTTAACGACATCTAGTGGCTGCCAGGCCGTTACCTTCTATTTTACATTGTAATCGTGTAATATCCTATTTTCCAGTTTTTTAACGAAGCCTTGTCACAGTGTATAAAAGGACAGTAATAACTCTAAGGTGTTTTTTGTTCTTTTCCTAGCACTCGCTAGGTGGCGAGAGTGCAAAACGATTTCGCATTAACGCCACTGCGTAGACATAGGCCTAATATCACATCCAATCAAATCAAATCAAAACTCTGTGAATCCAAGGGGGGGCGACGGGGGCGATCGCCCCCCCAATTGTCCATAAAAAGTAAAAAGATCGAGCCGACGCTGTTATCCGACCACAACAACTATCTAAAGACTACTGTAATTCCAACACTGACACTCACACTGACACTCACGACCATAAAAACTGACCCTAACCGACCCTCACCGGCCTCATTCGGGCACGCATCCATAAACCGTCCTACCCAACTTAAGCGGCAAGTCTCCGCCTATGCACGAAATTGCAGACTTCTTTGACTTTGGGTCCATACTCCATAGTCGTCTAAATCATAGAAGCCTTTGAGCAAATGCTCCATCGAACTATAGGCTATGGCCTAGCCGCCTATGGTTGGTTGAGAAATTTTAAGTGTTAATTGCTAAAGTTATTGTGGGATCGAATTATTATTACCATATTATTTTCACATTTCTATGCATGACTTAAGTACATGGTATGCATATAGGTTTTTTTATGTGAAATAATGTGGCTTGTTTTCAATGCACGTAATTTACTTTTGAACCGTATTATGTTCAATTTTTCATACATTTATATGATTGAATAATCCCCGAAATATATTGCCAAAAACAGGCCTCCTTTGATCTCAAATGCCGCAAAATGCGTTTGCGTCTGGGGCTCCGCCCCAGACCCCGCTGGGGGAGCTTACGACGCTCCCCAAACCCCCTAATCGTAAGGGGCTTCGCGCCTTCGGCGCGAGCAACTCTCCACTCAAGGCGAATTCGACCCCCCCAAAATAATAGCCTAGATCCGCCACTCTGTTATTGAAGCCAAATCAAAACACATAACATTTGAACATAATAGCCTAACATTATAACTGCTTAATATTGTTGCTGCTGTCGAACAATGAAAATTTCATGTAAACTGTGACAGTGGACAAGACAAAATAATGGCTTTGTTATTTAGGCCTACACTTCAGAGTAGATTATTATTATTATTATTATTATTATTATTATTATTATCATCATCATCATCATCATCATCATCATCATCATCATCATCATCATCATCATTGTTATTATTATTATTATTTTTATTATTAACTATTCTTAAGTTTGTTACGCGGGCATAGTCACACCGAATTGTGAATCTAAGGCGCGGATAGTCAGTCGCCAGGAGAAGATGCAGTTAGATATTTAATTGTTTGAAGGCCAAGGACTTGCGCCACTCAGAATATTTTTGGTTTACCATTGACTTTGTTAATTGACGCTTTTTCAAGCGTCCCAAATAATGAATATTTTTATATATTCGTAATGCATCAAGAATTTGCATAAAGCGCAATAAGTAGTGTAAAAAACTAACATATAAAGGTTTCTTAATTATTGCAGTTTCAGTGTTTAACGGCATCTAGTGGCTGTTTACATCTATTTTACATTACAATAGTGTAACATCCTTATCGATTGAACATAATAACTTTTTCGGTTTTAAACGAAATCTTGTCAGAGCGTATAGAAGGCAAATGTGCCAACTCTCAATTATTTTTGGTCTTATTTTGCTGACACTCACTAAGACTACGAACATGCGCATAATAGGAGAATAAGATCCAGAGTTTAACGACTTCTTATGGCAGCAAAGGCCTTTCATGTCAAAAGAACATTTTATTCCAAAGTTTTAGGTTATGATGATATCAATTTCTTGTCGTGACGAAACGGTATATGTAGCTTAGAAACAAGAAATTTAAAGGTGTCTAAATTATATAACAACCTGTAGTATTCAGCGTGTAACATCTAGTGGCTTCCAGAGGCGTTAACTTCTAGTTTACATTACAATGGTATAATATCCTATTGATTCAACAAAATTAATTGGCCAGTTTTTCACGAAATCTTGTGCCTCCAAAGGCCATTGCCCTACCCGTTTTTATGTTATTGGAATTTCTAATATTATTCGGACGGATCAGTAGCAGTTTTTCAGTGATTAACGACATCTTGTGGCCGAGAGGGCCGCTGATATCGGTTGATGCCTTGTGCATTAGACATCGGCGCTATAGAAGTTACTAATTATTACATTTACAATTACACATAAACAGATGCCAGTCACCGTTAGCCATTGTTTTCCTTCCATCTTCTCTCCACCCTCCCATCCCTTCCAGTTTGTTTTCCCTCGCTCCAACCCTCCCCTCCATCTCTCATCAAAGCGCAATCAAGCTCACATGCTAATTAAATAATTTCCTTGTTTATCTCGTTTCACATCTCTCGGTGTCCATTACAAACGATTTTACAGGCTCCCTCCGTACCTGGATCCTGGGCGCCCAATAGCACGCCCCACTGCCCGGGTCACCCAGGCTACCAACCGGTTCCGCCTCGTCAAAGCAGCCCAGCCCTCTGGCGAGTGATTACCGAAGCTTATGCATTACCCTCTAGCGAACGTCTGGAGAAACGCCAGCTGTCATCAAAGGAGATGTCGTGCGATCGGGCCTCTATATTGTTTGCTTCACAAAAGACGGTAGTTTGAAACGACCCCGGGTTACCTCGAGGGCGGGGCAGGTAGGCAGACCGGACATCTGTCCCCTTCTCTGCCTACCTGGATACGGCAGCTGGGCCGAGAAAATGACAATCGTAGACCGCCTGGGCAAAATAATGGCAGCGCTCAACGTTGCCATAGTCGCACAGGCGAGAGATGAGGAGGAGGGAGTGGAAGGGTTAGGGGTCAATTATCGCCCTTCCAGCCCGATGGTCTTCCACCCTGACGAAAACATCTGCTCTTCTTACTTCGCACTAACCTGGAACTGAGTCCCTCTCTTCTGGTGTGTTTGACTCTGACGCAGTGAACCAGTGACGTCATCCGATGCGATTACGTCATCAAATCTTGTGTGGAAGTTGTGACTTCAAAAGCGTACGGGCTGTCGTGGACTTGCTCGGTCACGTTATACGCTCGAAAGAACCTTACGCTCTTTCAGCCTCCTCCCATCGACCACTACGCTCATCAAACAGACTTGAGCTTCTAGTTCCTCATACTAGAACAGCTATGGCTCAGTCCCGGTCCTTTACCTCAATTGGTCCCTCTCTTTGGAATGCGCTGTCTCCATAAACTCTGGCCATACTAACCAATGTTATTAGTTCTGATTCGTTCGATAGGTGGCGCCGTTTACGTATGCGCTGAGCATTATGCAAATTCAAACTATGACACTGTATTCTTTGGCATGGATCTTAGAGCTAAAGAATCAATCCGTGATTGGAACGTTAAATATGGGATCTACAGATTAGTACATAACCTATCGCCTTGAGAAAGACAACGTAACCTAACGCAGGCATCAATTTACGTAGCGCCAGAACAAGAAATCCCTGGCATTCCTTGCTGGACTATATTAAGAAAACAAAGTAATGTTGTGAAATGTTGTGTACCTTGTCACATTTAATCAGGGATCGTCTGGAACCGATGTTCCGGTTCTTTTTGGTATAGGAGGGGATCACTGCATTTAATGGAAATTTAAACATTTTCAGGCCTACAATTACCCCTCCCCCCCCCCCATACCAATTGTTATCAGTCCGCCACTGGCACCCCAAATCTGAAAACCCAGGCGACGCCTTTATTTAGAAATATGCAGAGCTAAAATATGTAGATTGAAGAAACAGCCGATGTAAAAAGATCAAAGACTACAGTCTCGGTTTACTATTTCCTTATATATATAAACATATATTCATATTCGCATATTCAACAAACATATGTCTCTGTATATATATTCTATATTCATACATAAAGCAAGATCAGGTCGCATTTTAGAAAGGAGACTCCCTTGCTACTTAAGGGTCAACTTTCATATACCATTTTTAGAAGCCTCATTTGTAAGTAGAACGGGCCTCCTACGTAGCTATAACCATAGCACACGAAACGAAGAAATTGGCAATGGACATTCTAGACGTCTATGTATGCGTTAAAACCAAACACACGCGCGCGAACACACACACACACACACACACACACACACACACACACACACGCACACGCGCACACACACATGATATATGTATACAATTCAACCTATATAACTGACATTATATATATACAGATATACATACATGTTTACAAACAATGCATATATTCATGTATAAACGTAGACATATATAAAATATATGCGTGTGGTTGTGTGTGTGTGTGTGTAGTGTGTGTGTGTGTGTGTGTGTGTGTGTGTGTGTGTGTGTGTGTGTGTGTGTGTGTGTGCGTGCGTGCGTGCGTGCGTGCGTGCAGTCATTTAAAATCTGTTTGGGCATTTGGGGGCATTCCATCTAAGCCTCCTATTTGCACTTAGAAAGATATCCGTGGAACAATTGCCAAATAGTTGTATCCAATCGTACTCAGTATGTTCGCATCAACTTCCTGATATCATCCATCGCTGCTGCGCTATTTGGTGTCCCACAGGGTCCTATCCCAGGGTACCCGCTGTTCACCCTCTACACTTCTGCATCATCAGCCAAAGTCTCTCGTCATGCCGGTCATGGCATACAAATCTACCTTTATGCTGACGATACCCCACGCTGTGAGCATCTTCGGCTAAATGAGATTGCAGATGCTGCGAAGAGACTTCGTGTCTGCACTGATGACATCATTCTACCGAGTCTGTTAATGTTACCCATGGACTAACACTAGCAAATCCGAACTCATCTGGTTTGACAGTTACCTTGGGCTCCCACAGCGCACTGACCCTTATAATTTTCAGTCTTTGCTGATTCCAAAGACTTCTCTCTACTCAACCTGGTCTTCTGACTTTCTCAATCTGACTAACTTATTCCGTGAACAAGGACAACTCTCGGCAACCAGGGACGCCTTCCTTTTGCTGGCCCTAGACTCTGCAACTCTCTTCTGGTAAACGTTCGCTCTGCAAAGTCTCTTCTGGTCATCAGCTCTCAACTAAAACGTCATCTCTTCCTGGACTCATTGCCATTGTAGGCTGCTCCAGTGTCTCCTCGTACTTCCTTCTTAGCTTTAAAAGTTTAGACCGAACTCACTCTGGACTTTGGCTTGCAAACCGATTTTGCATATTAGCGACCAACGACTGACGCCTTGAAAATTATGACATTGGCGCTATATAAAAGATTAGATTTTAAAGGACTCAACAGTTTCGCTCTGTATAGGCTACTGTAGCATCAGCACTGAATACAAGAATAAACGGTCTTCCTCTAAAAAGACTCGACTACTGCAAATCAGTGGTTCTAAGAAAGGCTACACGTCTGCTGAACCACTTAAAACCCTTGTTATGTATATACTCTAATGTAATTGAACATTTATATAGCGTCCCTTCACGGTTTTCTACTCAGAGGTGCCCTCTGCGCTAGCCTTTGTGAATTATGATGTTATATGTAATTACGAACGAATATTACATCAGTTAGCAAAACAATGCACAGTAAGCTGCAAGAGTCACCAGTGGCGGGCCCACGCACACACGTAGAACTAACCAACGGATTCCCGTCGACAGCTGAAGATGGCTTGGAGATGCTATGTTATGTTATGTTACGTAACTCCATGGTATCCATGAATGCACACTACTTCCTCTAACCAGAATAATGCATCAGGCTGTGTCTTGGACTCTCTTACCAAGACCACATCACACCTGCTCTTCGTTCTCTACGCTGCTATCTTATACCTGAGCGTTTCCACTTCAGACTGGCACTCCTCGGGTACTTAGCGCCTGACCAGAACCATCCCTCCTTCTTATCTCCATGCATGGTTACACCCAAGCACTTGCAAATCATTTGCCATCCTACTTATCTTCCATGGTTACACCTAGTAGCTCTGGTAAAGGTCCATCCTGTCTTCGATAAGCATCTGTTGGAATGTTGTTCCTGGAATGCGTCTTCTGGTCTTTTCCCGGCGTTCATTCACAGTTGCTGGTCCCTCCACCTGGAACTCTCTGCCACCTCGTGTTCGCAACTCTCCTACCGAGAGACTCCAAGCTGAAAACTTACCTCTTCCAGTCTACTTACGGCTCTTAATTATTTGCCCGGTTTCAGCGTGCACTTTTGAACTTTGTAAGGAGGGTTTATCAAACTACAGTTCTATTGCATATCGTACTGTGTAACTATAATTATGAAAATATAATTATACCTCAAGTGTAACTCCGCCGCTGATCGTACTCTGGCAGTGCCAGTCCAAAGTCTGGATAAAGGAGGAGGGTTACGCTAATGATCTTTGTTATTACACTGTCCTTAAACTGAAACTACTACTATACTATAGTCAAGCGTAATTCTACAAAGTGTAATAATATCTCTTGACACTTATTACGGTATTTGATTCCCTCTATGGGCAATGTCCAGCATTATAGAAGTCATATATTTATGCATTACATTTGCATTCGTATTATTATTATTATTATTGTTATTGTTATTGTTATTGTTATTGTTATTGTTATTGTTATTGTTATTGTTATTGTTATTGTTATTGTTATTGTTATTGTTATTATTATTATTATTATTATTATTATTATTATTATTATTATTATTATTATTATTATTATTATTATATTCGTATGCATGGATATATACATTTAGATGTGTAGCCTACATTGTATATATATATAGTCATTCAAATGTAGCATGACATGTATATATATAATATTATATTACGGTATATAGACTGTTGGCTATGTATATGTAACGTATGTAACGGTGAGGGACTCAGAGCAGCACTTAGCGACATCTGTTGGTCAGTCATTAAAACTGACATGGTTAATCTTATCGTCATAAACGATGTACGATCCAATGGAGTCCATCGTTCGAGCCCCATAACACTGGACAGGGTGGAATGATGGACAGACTGACCGCTGCTGAAACTTGCCTGGCCCCCAAGCACCCCCTGCCTCTCTTGCACCCTCACCCATCCCTTTCTCCCTCCCTAGGGCCAGGGTGGATGGTGCTTGTCTTATCTGAGCGTTTACGAAGGCATTTTGGAAATAGCTGTACGATTTCATTAACTCACTCTCGAGCTCATTCACTCACTCACGAAATTATTAACTCTCTCACTCAAGAACTCATTTATGAACTCATGAGCCACGAACTCGCCTACTCAACCATGAACTCTTCATGAACTCACTCATGAACTCACGCATGTACTTCACTCGTGAATGAACTAACTCACGTACTCACTCATGAACTCAATCATGAACTCACTCAAGAACTCATGAACTCCTCATGAACTCAATCATGAACTCACTCAAGAACTCATGAACTCCTCATGAACTCAATCATGAACTCACTCATGAACCCACGATCTCTCGGTTGACAGTCAAGCACACTAACCACTATAGACTATTGGGCTTTCTTGCTAATAAAGCAGTGATAGCCTACAAGCGAGGTTACGCCGAAAACGAGTTTTGTGTAGTTTACCTACTGCTCTCAACTACTTTTCATAAAAGTATTTAACTACTTTATACTACTTAAACAGTGCTTCAACTACCAGTTCATCACTAGAGTAGTTGACTATAGTAACTGCCGACCAATTAGCCGTTTCTTTCGCTTGCAATAGGCAGTTGGCGTTATATCAATTATCGTATTAAAAAAACAGTTTAAAATGCACTTCTTACGTAACTCCGAGCATTAGTATTTTTACGCTGACAATATGTAACTGTTAGCATTTGCACTGACAGTTGACAGTGTGTGTAAAGCATCATAGAAGTAGCTTGCTACAGACGATGTTATATGAATCGTTGTAAGTACATTTACAATTGCAATTATAATTACTCATTCATTACATTGCGCTGGTAATTCGTTCGCTTGTTCTCTTAGTCTTTCTGATTGGCATCTTCGAGAGGCGCAATAGAAGCTGGCAATTAGGTTGTTATTGGAAACACTCAACGAAGTCATTTCTCCACTTATCCGCTCACTCATTCATTCATTTATTCAATTCATTTCTTTCACCCGATTACCTGCCCAGCTGCAGTCACCCCCCACGTTTCCTTCCCACATTTCCCCCACCCACCCATAATACCCCTTTCCGTGATTCACCCCATCTCCGATTCTCCCATTCCGTCACCCATTGCCCTGTTCCCGTGGAGGCGAAACCGAAAACCGTGGAGAGAGGGAAAGGGGGTAGGTACCACGAACCGCAGCCCCCCATGGGGTAGCCCGCCGCTCCGGTCGTAAATCTTGGGGCAGCGTGAGAGAAGGGGGCGTAACGAAACCCCGACCAGAAAAAAACTTTCCTCTTTGAAGCTACGTCAAGACATCCCTTGGAAGGCGCGGCCACTGTGGCCAAACCTTCTCATTCATCAATCTATTGCGCTATTGTGACGATGGGTGGAGAGTCGTCTCTGTTCTTTTCGTTCTGGGGAAACGGGGGAGGAGGAGGGGCAAGAGGATGTGATATTCTGGGGTATTTAATAAGTAAGCCGATCGGCTTGGCAGGGCTCCGCGGCCCAAGTCTCCCTCTTGACCCGGCTTTTGATGAGTTAAGATTTATCGCCGACGGCTTCCTGCCGGGGCGGACCGTATCCAGGCCTATTGCATGTTGCCTGACCCTCCAATGGCGGGGTACACCTCACCCTTTAAATGCCACCACACATGACCGCCTTTAATCCGAGGAATTATCGGTCAGGTAAGGTGGCCGTCAAGCAGCCACAAGATGTCGTTAATAACACTGGGAACTACGATGACGTCATAGCAAGCACACGCGAATGGGTTGATAAGTAGTCCAAGGGACTATAGTTCCGGTAACGCATTCAGAGGTATCCCTGTTGCCAAAATATATCAGAGCACTTGTGGTGATTCTGGAACAGTATTCTCACATTTAGACCCACATAAAAAACCTTTGCAAATCCCGTGGAGGTGCCCTTGTAGCGGTATGGCCGTGTTACGGCGCCATATAAATTGTCGTTATTATTATTGTCACCGACACAACATGGCAATTATATTGCTCTATTATCGCCCATAAAATATTAATCATAACTTAGCCCAGATCCAATGCGCACATTTGCGGCCCGTCGATATTAATATTATCATTAGCACGCCTATAATTGGCAGTCTTTATTTATTTTTAATTCGTTTCAAAGTGCTTAGTCTCGTCTGGAAGGTTGTTCTTGTCGCCGGGCTTTGAAACAAGATCAAAAGAATTCGGTTGATGGGGTTTTAAGGATGTGGAGATGGCAAAACACTCCGGTTGAAAGCAATCGCCAGAGAATTACAGATGTAAAAATGTCTAGGACTTTGAATCGTTCAATGACTAAGAATCAGTCGATGACGCTAGGCAGTAGGGCTTGCTCAAGGCCCCTACACAGAAACCGTCTTAGGGGAGGAGGATCGAACCCGTAGGCTACTGTCCGCATTACAAACCGAGCGCTTTAATCTATCAGCTACCATGCCTCGTTTTCTCTGAATCGAATATAAACTATAAAATAAATCATAGTTTATTAAATTCTGATGTAAAGTAATGTAAACAAAATGATGACGGCAGAACAAGCCTTTTACCGAACACGAGCCCAGCTCCTGGACTTGAGACATAACCGAAACGAAAATTGCAGGGATTTCGAGATAACAGAAAATTTATAAGAAACGATGATAGCAGACAATCATTAGGTATCCAAACAGCTCTGCCGGACAAAGTCGTTCAACGAAGACTCCGATGGTTTGGAAATGTAAACAGAATGTCAGTTGACAGAATCCGACACAATGCACTACATGCAAGATTCGAAGGAAAAGGGGAAAAGGCAGACCAACATTCCAACACTACGATGGTTAGACAACAGAAATGAGGACATACCTGGACTAACATTGAGAGGGGTACTGGATAAAATAAATGACCCCGGGAAAATGGAGGTAATTTTGTCTGTATCCTTCGCAGCCAAATGGCTGGCGTCATGAACTGATGATGATGATGATGATGATGATGGTGGTGGTGGTGGTGGTGGTGGTGGTGATGATGATGATGGTGGTGGTGGTGGTGGTGGTGGTTGTGATGGTGGTGGTGATGGTGGTGGTGGTGGTGGTGATGGTGGTGGTGGTGGTGGTGGTGGTGGTGGTGGTGGTGGTGGTGGTGGTGGTGGTGGTGGTGGTGGTGGTGGTGGTGGTGGTGGTGGTGGTGGTGGTGGTGGTGGTGGTGGTGGTGGTGGTGGTGGTAATGACGATGACGATGATGAGTCTCTTCAACCAACCGAGAGGCGACTTCAATTGCTCAGCCTCGGCATATGGTTTCTTTGGTTCCCTGGTCTGGTTTCTATTGTCCACTTTCTCTTCAAACAGTCGTCGACTGATGCATCATCACAAAGGCGCTATAAAAAGCATCAGATAGGATTAGATTAGATTAGATAGGAGTAGATTATGCAGGATTAGACAAGAGGATGGTGATTATTTCGCACCCTCTTAGTCATCTCGTCTCCTATGGCCTGCATTCATTTCCAGCTCCTCTCACCAGTTGGCGCCAGTCCAACCGACCTCTGATGATATATCTTCCTGTCTGGCACTAGGGTCTCGAACCCGCGACCTTTGCACTGGCAATTTAGCAGGCTAATCACTTGGCCACCGCACGGAACGGCGATCCATGCATTAAGAATCAAAGACGATGAATGCAGAGTCGACCTTTTCTCTCCTACATTTCTTTATTCATGTCGACCGCCGTAAATAGGAATTCTGACCGCCATTAAAAGACCTACATTAGGCGAGGCTCTTTACATAGCACAGGGATCGGGTTTCTACTCTCGTAATCCGATCCCATAGGCCACCCCTACAACACCGACCAAACACCCTTACCAGTTCGTATACGTACGCACACAGGCCTAACCAGACACACTTACACATAATGCACACAGTGCCACACACACAAATGCACATCACAACCACTGGCATCATAGCCGCTACAACTGTAGATTTGCATAACTAAATCTCTAATAGATTCTTCCATAACTCCGCCGCTGCTCGTACTCTTGCAGTGCCAGTATTGTATTGTATTGTATTGTATCTAAGCATTTATATAGCGCCTCTCTCAGAATAACTATTCAGAAGCGCTCTCAGCACAAAACCCGGGGGAAAAAACGTCTTTAAAGATCGAGAGACCAAAGAGGAAAAACTAGTCATTAGTTTAGCCCTTAATGAGGGGGGAAGGTCATTCCAAGTAGAGGGACCAACCACAACAAATGCCAGTACCAAGCATGTATGAAGGAGGAGGGCGACGCTGATAATCTATGTTATCACATAGTGTCGTTAAGCTGAAATGACTGATAGAATCCTCTATCTCCTCCTAAACAACCACCTCCACCACCATTACTAACAATAACAATAGCAACAACACTTTCACCACCTTTATCAGCGCCACAACTTACGTTACGAACTCTATCACCAGTTCTATCAATAGTATCACCAGACTTGTATACGAGACATAAAACTCGAGACCGAGACCGAGACAGTGGGGTTCGAGACCGAGACCGAGACCGAGACCGAGACAGTAAGGTTCGAGACCGAGACCGAGACGAGACACCAGGTCCGAGACAGTTCGAGACAGTTCAAAACGAGTGAAATGTACATTGGACCCAAGTCCCGAAACACTTTTCCTCAACTTTTGATGTCTAATACAAGGGTCAAGTCACTGAAATCAGCCGATCACCTGAATTGTATAAACCATAAAGAAATTAAATATTTCAGCCATTCTGAAATCTTCTAAATGATTCTAAAATTTAAACCAACAAAATTCCATATAGGCCCTAGGCTTATTAGCGATTTAGCGACATAAGTCACATCACTCACCTTGAGAAACTAGATGTTGTTCCCAGCGTTTCGCTTATGTTGGCTTTACACAAACGACGAACGGCATGCCATTTATTTTGGTTTTCATTGATTTCAAACTGCGTGAATGCAAATTTCACGATTTCAGGTTCTTTATGAGACATTTCAAGATATTTGGAAATTTTGGACTGAAAGTGCAAACTTAAGACTGCTTTTTTCAATACTCTTAAATCTTAATACCAGAAACACCAGTTTTTTAAACTTCCTGTCTTTTTGGAACTTCCGATTAACTAGTTATCCATTCGGCACCAGACAATTTTACAGTGCAATACTGTACTAAGTTCCGGACAAAATACAGTTTGTACGAGAAGTTTGGAGACCGCTTCTACAAGAGAACAAGACTTTCGCTTCGAGACAGTTTCCAAAAAGACAAGACTTTCGTTTCGAGACAGTTTCCAAAAAATCGAGAAATGATCTCGAGACCGAGACCGAGACAGTGGGGTCCGAGACCGAGACTGAGACTGAGACATCGAAAAACCTGTCTCGAGACGTCTCGAGACCGAGACAGTGTCTCGAGACAATACAACTCTGAGTATCACCACCATCACCATGCACTATTACCACCTCCACAACTTGTATCAGGAACTATACAGCGAGTTCTATCAATTCTATCACCACCGCCACTATAACTACCGACACATCTTGTACCAGGAAACCTACCACCAGTCATTCCAATTCCACCACTGCCACCTCCATTTACATCACTATCACCATCACCCATACCACCACTTCCACTAAAACCACTTTCACCACGAACCATGCCTCAAATTCCATCACAATCACCAGCACCATTACCGCTACCACCACGACCACCACCTCCACTACCACCACACACATTCTCTAGAGCTTTGTGAACATGAGTAGGCAGCAACAGCAGTAGCTAAGCAGCGAAGGACATTTGCCCTGTCAATGATTTAATAGAGTATGCATTGACCCGGGGTTGTGGGAAAGTACATAGCTAAATCGGATAATGGCCTGGTAAAATATTCATCGATGGACGATGGGTGGATAGATAGATGAGTTGATGGGAGAGTGGATGAATCACTGGATGGATGGATGGATGGATGGATGGATGAATGGATGGATGGATGGATGGATGGATGGATGGATGGATGGATGGATGGATGGATGGATGGATGGATGGATGGATGGATGGATGGATGGATGAATGAATGGATGGATGGATGGATGGATGGATGGATTGATGGATGGATGGATGGATGGATGGATGGATTATGGATGGATGGATTGATTGATGGATGAATTGATGGATGAATTGATGGATGGATGGATGCATGGATGCACGGATGGATTTACTTCTGTTGGGAAGAACAGAGGAAGGGAGGAAGGAGAGAAAGAAGGGTAAAGGATTTATACGGAGGAAGTTTGAATATTATGGATGAATAAAAGGATGGGTTTTTAAGAGCAGGCAGAGACACTCAAATAATTTATACAAGGAGTAGACAAAGGACAAACAGAGACATACAGACAGTCAGACGCGGACAGAAACATACAGACAGACAGAGACATACAGACAGAGACAGTCAGACAGAGAGACAGAGACATACAGACAGACAGAGACTTACAGACAGACAGACAGAGACATACTGAGTAGTAACCTTGAAGGGGCGCTATATAAAACTTCGTAATGAATGAATGAATGAACATACATAGACATAACGACAGTCACATACAGACACATTAAAGACAGAGACATACAGACAGAGACAGACAGTCAAACAGAGAGACAGAAAGAGACAGACAGACAGACAGAGACCACAGAGACAGAGATGGCGAGTGACCTTTGTAGGTCGTAATCTTTGCCCCTTCGATGCATCGTGCATTCGTTTGAAGAGAGGCGGTGGCGCCGTTCAAGCCGTTAGATCCATCCTCTGCCTCTGTATCTGAGAAAACAGCCTCAGCATCTTTCCTTCCGTCTCAACATCCTCTGCTCCTCTCTCTTTGTTATCGTCTGTCTCGATGTCACTGCTCGTCTCCTTCCGTCTGTCTCCATGCCTCTCTGCCTCGCTCTACGTCCTTCTCCGGGTGTCTGCCTGTCTGTCCATCTGGCTGTGCTGGTGCGTGTCTTTCAACTGCTCTCTTCCTTTGTCTAACTGACTGCTGCAGTCTGACACAGACAGAGGTCGCCTTCCATGTGGCCGGAAGCACGTGCACACACATCCAGTAGATCTAAAAACACAAACTGACCGATATATATATTCAAATATATATATACATACATACATATATATACATATATATATTTATGTATTTATGTATATATGTATATATGTTTATATATATAGTTATACACACATTATATATATACATACATACATATATTTATGTATTTATGTATATATGTATATATATGTTTATACCACTGATTGATTACTTATCTATTGCATATATATACATGCACATATTTTTATATAAGTGTTTTATATATACATACATTTTTATGTATTTATATATATGCCATAGACAAGTGATAAATCAATGGGCATGGATGCATTTCTGTGTATTATTTACACATGTGATATATGGGCCTATATATATATATGTGGACATTATACATAACATGTATATATATATAGTGATATATATGTAGTGATAAATATATGTGCATATAATATGAATAATAGTATGCACACGTATAGGGTTATAAAGGCCTCGTGCAAGGGAAGTAGTTCTGCGAAGGAATTGAAAACCCTAACAGCAGATGTGCATGTTGAAGAGAAGGCGGAAAAAAGATGTAACTGGTAAATTAATGGAAGACAGATGAGAAGTAGTCCACTGTCATCACTCCTTTGAAGTTGCTGAGACTGGCAGGGCATCCAGTTGACACTTGGCCCATCGTCTGGGAAGAAGCAACTCATTCTCAGACTATAGGTCTCACTCATTCAGACGAAGAGAGATCTTTCGGCTGAGGCGCGCTGACGATAATGGTCATCGCGTAGTCTACACTAGGAATCTCTGGTTTAGTGTCACAGGGTTGCATTGATGATATGCGTGGTTGAAGTTTAAGAAACAATATGACTGAGTGAGTGAATGAGTGAGTGAGTGAGTGTGAATGAGTAGGTGAGTGAGCCAGTGAGTGATTAATCCACCACATGTTCAAGTGACTGAACGAGTTAGAGAATAATATTCAGTGACGAAGTAAGAAGATGGGAATAAAGTGCAAAACTATATGAGTAAGTAGCTGCTGTTTATACTTTGTATACATATGCGCACACATGCATATATAATGTGTGTGTTTGTGTGTGTGTGTGTGTGTGTGTGTGTGTGTGTGTGTGTGTGTGTGTGTGTGTGTGTGTGTGGTGTGTGTGTGTGGGTGGGTGTGGGTGTGTGTGTGTGTGTGTGTGTGGGTGCGTGCATATGTACAATGTAGTCCAAACATAAGTTACTTGAAGAACAGTGTCATGAAATTAATTACTTCGAAGCTACCTTTGTCTCTCTACCTATATGCCTGTGTGTCTTTATATCTGTCTGTCTACCAGTCTTCCTCTCTATCCACTTGTCAGTGGCTCCACCTTTTGACCTGGTTTCCTTTTCCCTTGCTCCTCTTCCATTCACGAAAACTTCCAGCTTGTGCGATCCATTTCCAAACCCGGATACCATCCACCTTCGACACCACCCCACCCCCTATCCACCATCCACCCATCCATCCATACCTCATCTCGCTACCCTTCTTCCCCCATATATCCAAATCCATAAGCGTCGCACCTCACGGAACAGCCCGCCTGTTAATTACCCCGATTTAGTGTCAGCTCAGACTGACACGCAGGGCGTTAAGACTTTAGTTTCCCTCTTAGAGTTCGCATCTCTCCCTCTTACCATCGTCCAGTTCTGTAATGTCGGGGGGTCTGTGGCCGCTGCAGATACCCTTATAATTACCCGCGAGCCGATCGACCTGGCTGTCACTGGTCTGGTCTGGGCTGTAGGGTGAAGTAGGAAGGGGCCTGGTCTCTGGTGCCCCCCCCCCATCTCGGTGCCTGAGACGTGTCTGGAGTCCGACAAATTAGAAAAACACCTTTGGCGAAGATTGAAGATAGACATTACGACGACGAAAGAGAGGAAGAGATATTAGGAGGAATCGTATGGACGATGTTAAGTCTACGCCCCGAAGACTACATGCCCCGGCCAAATGCAGCTGTCTGTCTGTACGTCTGTCTGTCTGCCTGTCTGCCTGGGTTTTTATATGTCTGTTTGTCCTGTGTCTGTCCGTCTTGTGTTTGTCCGTCTGTCTGTCTGTTTATCTGTCTGTCTGTTTGTCTGTCCGTCCGTCTGTCTGTCTATCTGTCTGTCTGTTTGTCTAACGGCTTTTCCCTCTTTTCCTTCATTCCGTTTTCCATCCATATTCTTCCCTTCTTTCTTTCTTTCTTTCTTTCTTTCTTTCTTTCTTTCATCCTGCCTTCTTGCTTAGCTTCTTTCGTTCATTCCTTCTTTCCTTCCTTTCAGTGTGTTTCTCCTTACAGATTTTATTTTAGTTATAGTTACAGTTATAGTTAATGGTTTTTTATTTTACTTATAGTTATAGTTATAGTTAGTATTATTTTTTAGTTATAGTAACTTATAGTTATAGTTAATGGATTTTAATTTTAGTTACTACTTAGTTACAATAATTAAGGCTAGTAGCAAAATTGTGCGTATTAACACGCTGTTTCACAATTTGCTCAGAGCTATGAAAGCCTTCGAAGCATGGGTACATTCAGCTTCATGAATACACGAGTTTCCAAAGTAACTGATAAATTGCATAATAAAAATTGCATTTTTCGTTCTCATTTATGTCGAATCGTCCATATTGCGCTTCCTATTTTTATTTTTTGTATTAACGAAAATAAAGATGAATTTTCGTTATTGTTATTTTCGTTATAGTTATAGTTATAGTTAATGATATTTTTTAGTTATAGTTATAGTTATCGTTAACGAAATCATTTTATTTTCGTCAACGAACATTTTCGTTATCGTTATCGTTAACGAGAATCACACTGCTTCCTTTATTCTTTCCCTTCTCATTTACTTTCATATCTCTGTCCTATCCTAGCCTTGCTCCTCTTCCTACCATCCTCTCAACGTTCTTAAAGTATCGTATGACAGTTACTGATTTTTTTAAACTCGTGAACGACTCCCTTCAAGTATTCATTCATTCAAGTATTTGTATAGCCCCTCTTCAAAGAAACTACACAGAGGGGCTCCCGACTCCAGCACAGTCAAAAAGAACAGTTTTTCTAGGGCTCGGGTGAACTACAGCGCTATATAAATCGTGCTATTATTATTATTATTATTATTATTATTATTATTATTATTATTATTATTATTATTATTATTATTATTATTATTATTATTACTATTATTAACGTTCCTCTCTCTCCTTATCCTTTGTTCATCCTAATTCTGCTTCCCTAAGTAATTTCACCGGAAATTTCTCATCTAATTCGTTGCCAATCTTTACTTAATCTCTTGATTAGCCATATAATTCATCTTTCAATCCACTCTTCAAAGCAATGGACAACTTTAATTTAGACCCAACGGTGCCGCCCAAATTCAAGTTCCCCCGTCTGAGGTAAACCCGCGAGGAATGCCCAAATCAGCGGCAGGTATATTGGGGTGATTCAGTCAGCCCCCAATTGGTTCCCCTAATCGATAATCGCTGGGTCCTATAATCAGAGCCTTTTGAAGTTTTCCGATTTCCAATCAGAGTACGTTTGATTGCCCAGCATTGGGCCTTGATTGGCTGGTGATTGGCTGGTGATTGCATTCCTTGGCCTTAGAGATTCTTCAATCTTTCCCTAACTAATTATATCTTGTTCAGGGCGTAGCAAACTCCCGCGAGAACCCTTTAACTGATTAGGATGGGTCTGTGACCCACTTATCATACCCTTCCGCCCCATTCGCCTTGCTGCAGATCTAAAGACTGGGGTTCACATCTTATCTGATATAATTAAAGAGGCAGGAGGAGGAAGAGGAGGAGCAGGATGAGGAAGAGGAGGAGGAGGAGGGGTTCCTTCCTTGCATCAAATCCATAATTATTCATTAGGAGACGCAATTAACCAAAACTAATACAGGACCGGAATAACGAATTCATGATATGCATGTAGGTACTTATGCATACATGTGTGTATATTTGTCTCTATCTATGGAAGTATGTCTTATGTGTGTTAATGTGCATGTATTTAGATGCTTTATTCATTAAATGCTTCACTTCTATGTCATGTTTTATTTAATTTATTTTCTGAAAAAAATACACGCACTCAACGTGATTGTAATAGCCTCCTCCTTCTCCTCCTCCTCCTCCTCCTCCTCCTCCTCCTCATCATCACCACCATCAGCATCATCATCATCATCGTCGTCGTCGTCATCATCATCAACATCATCACCGCCACCACCAACTCCACCACAGCCATCATCATCATTATCATCGGTTCCTGATGCCTGCCATTTGGCCGCGGTGGGTACGAACAAATGATATCCATTCTTTTCGGTCTGTTGTTTATTTCAAGTCTTGTTATGTCCTGTTTTATGTTTCTATTCCAGTATTATGCTGGTTTTCCTTAGGAATGTGGAACAATATTTAATGTACATATATACATATATATATAATATATAAATACATCTATATCTATATAATTATATATATATATAATTTAAATAACTCTGGCCTAAACGTAAACATCCGGGGGTAGTTCTTCTTCCCCCATTACGTTCTTGACCTTTCGTTTGACCTCCATTCCAACATTCGTAAATGTGTCATCGACGTCATTTCTCGTCAACCGAGACCTATCGCGAGATCTCGTCCTCACTTTAACAGATCGGCATTCCCCTTTTTATAAATAGATCCAGAGGTCATAGGTTACGAGGGTTATGACCCTGCCATGGTCAGATGGTGTCCCCCGTTTCGCTTTCCACCCTTTTCGTTGGTCAACCCTTTAATGCCTGAGACCTGGATGTCTGTAACCGAACCTGCTAGCAGGATCTGAGAACTAACGTAAAGCGATGCGGGGTCGCTTACAGAGGTCAAGCAGAGGTCATGAGAAGACCTCGGTCGCCTTCAATCACTGCGTAGAATTCCTCTGGTCATCCGATCTCTCGTTGGTCAAGCGTGGTCATCTCCAATGGTCCAGCATCGCATCTGCTGATGGTTATACAGTAAGCTACTATGACTAAGCGCAGGATACGCTTGACCGTTCACCGTCCAGCTCTGACCACCTGTTGTTAAACGAAGCCCATTGTGTTCGGTGTCCGGCCGCAGCATACCAACACTGCTGGACGTAGACTGGACCCTGAATGGACGTCTTGGTGACAGCGTCCACCCTAGGGTACCCCTGTGCCAACCCTCACAAATCACCCTAGTTTCTTTTGCCCTAAGCCAGTCATTATTCTGCCAGACCCCCATCATCCCCATGCCCCACGTCTTAACATCGCCAGGTGTTCCATTAGCAGCCACTACAAGCAATTGTATGGCGGCATATTCAATCATATATGTATAACTCCTTCCTTCCTTCCTTGCCTACTTCCTTCCTTCCTTCCATCCTTTCTTCCTCCCTTCCCAACTTCCTTCCTTTGTTCTTTCCTCCTTTCTTTCTCTCTTTCTTCTTTCCTTACTTCCTTCCTTCCATCCCTACTTCCTTCCCTCCTTTGTTCCTTCCTTTGTTCCCTTTTTTGTTCCTTCCTTTGTTGTTTTCTCTCTTTCCTCCTTCCTTTCTCCCTTCTTGTCTTCTTTCCTTTCTTTACTTCCGTTCTTCCTTCCTTTCTTTCTTTCCTATTTTCTTCTCTCCCTCCATCACCTCTTTCATTCAGTTATTCCTTCATTCGATTCTCCTTCCTGCCTCCGTTTTTCCATCAGACTATATGACTTTTTCCTTTTCTGCTGTCTACTGCATTTCTGTTTTTCCATCTCTGCTTCTTTCTCTCTCAATCCTTCTTTCATTCCTTTCATTCCTTCCTTTTTTTTACTCCTTCCATACTTTCTCGCTACGAACTAATTCTCTGCACAGTCGCTTCACTGTTTTTTTTTAGATTCGATTGACATCCAGACATCTTGAAAATCAGGATAAATTTATGGAACAAATAGCAAACGAAGGCTGCGCTGAATGGATAATATAAACGAGAACATAATTATAGAACGTCACTTGGCCTAGCACTGAGAGGAGCACTGGGCTTGACAAATGACCGAGGACAATGGAGATCATTTATTTATACCCATCGCCGTCAATGGCTTACCTCGGAAACTGATGTTGGTGATGGATGGTGGTGATGATGATGCGACGCTATATAAATATTATTCCAATTACAATTACATAATTATTACTGTATCACAGCATGAAAATGGAAGAAGAAAAGCTATCGCTTAGGCTAATACCGTGAGGCAGCCGTGGGTAGGAAGTTCAGCGACTTCATTTTCTTAGCCTTGGCATACAAGAACGACTGGCCAGACACCTTCCACAATACAATACAATACTCTGAATCTTTCTATTCTTGCCTCAAAACTGTCCTTTTCAGCCGTGCTGGGGTCGCGACCGCTCCTGAGTAGTAACCTTGATATATATAGGGGCGCTATATAAATCTTCGTGATGAATTAATGAATGAATACGAAACTAAGCCAGTGGAGCCAATCTATTACCAAAATAGAGACATACTCATTCGCTGGTGACATGTTTTGATACTCCAATAGCCTTATCATCCGACCAACACCACCTACCACTTCATTACCCCAGCCCCATTTCCAGCCTACCCTTTCCCACTCCAACACCCTCCTACCCACCCATTATAGGGTTTCTTCGTGCATAGAGGTGTACCACGCAGGGCTAGGTGGCCGTCACTGGACGTTAGGTAAAATGTTTTCACAGGGTATTTATCTCTGTCGGCTGAGGGTACTTTTGGAGGGTACGATACGGAGGCAGGGGAGAAGGAGCTAGGGTTTCCAACCCGATTGAAGGGTATTAATGTCACGGTCCCCGTTGAGTTGCTTCATCGGGGAAAAGACAGATGGCTACGTCGAGAGAGGAATCACAGAATCCGTCCTAGGATACGGATGGAATCCCGTGGAGAGGCGAGTTTCAGAGAGAGGAGCAAGGAAGACGTAGATGGAGAGGAAGAGATG
The DNA here is from genome assembly GCA_020284085.1 of Aporrectodea caliginosa. Lineage (NCBI taxonomy): Eukaryota > Metazoa > Annelida > Clitellata > Crassiclitellata > Lumbricidae > Aporrectodea > Aporrectodea caliginosa. The sequence continues at coordinate 122,593 of JACEVL010000971.1, forward strand.
GAGATGGAGACAGACAGACAGACAGACAGACAGGAAGATCGAGAGAGATGAATGAGACGAAGAGAAGATAGAGAACACAGGTAGACATACATTATAGATAGATAGATCGATAGATGGATAGATATATACATATTGTATACATGCATAAAAAGATAGATAGATAGATAGATAGATAGATAGATAGATAGATAGATAGATAGATAGAGATAGATAGATAGATAGATAGATAGATAGATAGATAGATAGATAGATAGATAGATAGATAGATAGATAGATAGATAGATAGATAGATATAGACAAACAGAGACAGAGACAGATGCAGAGATAAGAGAGAGAAGCGTGGGAAAGGTATATATATATATATATATAGAGAGAGAGACAGAGACATAGAGAGACAGTGAGAGATAGAGGTAACCAGACAGAGATTTTTCCCAACGGTCGAAGGGAAATTTAAACCCATTGGTCAGATGATCAGAGATTGAGGGGCGGGTCCGCTCAAAGCGCCACATCAAACACTGACCGCCACCGCGTGGGGGTCCTTCACCCTCCCGCTGGTCACTCTGGTCAGTGGAGATAAGCCCCCGCGTGATAATGACCGATGAGATAGCGGCGAGGCGTATCTAGGCTTCTTAGGAACGCAGTGGTCAGCGCATTCCGTCGCAGGGGAAATTGAAAATAACCCCCTCAATCAAAGCAGAGTCCAGTGTCCGGTGTTGACCCGGGGGCGCTTGAGACTGGACTGCAGGGTGAGCCAACAATGTGGGTTCTGTTGTCCTCGGGGTTTCCCGATAACTCGCTTATTGCAACTCCCATCAACGGACTTGAAAGTGAAATTGAAATTCCAGATCTCTCGTAAATACTTCTCCTGTGGTCAGGTGGGAAAATGGAAGGAAGGAAGGAAGGAAGGAAGGATGGATGGATGGATGGATGGATGGATGGATGGATGGATGGATGGATGGATGGATGGATGGATGGATGGATGGATGGATGGATGGATGGATGGATGGATGGATGGATGGATGGATGGATGGATGGATGGATGGATTATGTATTCTTAAAACTGAATAAAGTTAAACATAGTTTGTTTTCTTATTGTAGTTTTGTACTCTACGTGTTAGGTTTCCATTACAAAAGTTATCTTCATTTACTTTAACATTTATTCTGCAATATTTTTTTGAATAAAATTAATATCGTCTCGTTTTCTAGGCAAATGAATCTGCAAAAATTAGTCCGCGATTGGCATACGGTTCCTGAGCTGCCCTTAAAATCTTTCGCGACCCTCTGTTAAAAGAAGTTGCCTATGCCATGAATTATAGAGGATTCAGAGTGTAACGACATCTTACGGCAACAAGGGTCGTTGACTTCGAAAGGCAGAACTGTTATGTCGAGATCTAAACGCTAACGAAATGCGACTGTGTTTATTTAGTTGTAGAATGAAAGCTTTATAAAGGTGTCCAAATAACGTCCCACAATTTTTACAATGTTTATAGTTGGCTAGTTGCTGTTTAACGACACTGTGCCATAACGAAGATGATTAGCGTCGCCCACCTCCTTTTTTCAGACTTGGGACTGGCACTACCACATGTAGTAGTGGCATAGCTAATTATGTTTATATATGCATATATATATATACGCATTTAACCATGTTTATGTATAGGCCTATATTGTATTGTATTCAAACATTTATAAAGCGCCTCTCATATAGGTGAACCATTCAGAGGTGCTCCCAGTGCGCAAGGCCACAAGAGAAGAAAAAGGTTTTGAGAAAAGCAAAGGTGGAAGAGAGGTTACTAGCTAGAATTCGAGAGCGAGTAGATGGAGACAGATATATTTAACAATGTTTATATATATATATATAAATGGTTCACCTATATGAGAGGCGATAAATAACCAAAAAAAGAGGAAAGCACCGGGGGAAGACAACATCACAGCAGAAATGATCAGGGAAGGAGAGGAGTGCTCGGTGGAAATGATGCACACTCTGTGCAACAGGATATACCAAGGGAAGAAATGCCCGGAGGACTGGGGAAAGGCGATCATAGTCCCCATACACAAGAAAAAGGACAAAACCATCTGCAGCAATTACAGAGGAATTAGCCTCCTGAGCGTGCCTGGGAAGGTGTACACCAGAGTCCTGCAACAACGACTACGGAGGTATGTGGAGGAAATAGTGGGAGAGGAACAGGCGGGTTTCAGAAGAGGAAGGGGAACGGTAGACCAAATATTCACAATCAGGCAACTAGCGGAGAAATACTATGAAAATAACAAGGTGATTTATAACAACTTTATAGACTTCAGACAGGCTTTTGATAGCATCTGGCAGCGGGGGCTATGGAGAGTGATGAGGAATTATGGAATACCAGAGGAGCTAGTGGAACTACTAGAGGACCTATATAGCAAGACGGTAAGCGCAGTGAGAGTAGATGGAGAGCTAACGGAATGGTTTCGTGTGCATGTTGGAGTAAGACAAGGCTGCGGTCTATCCCCATACCTATTCAACCTGATATTGGAGGCAATGATGGACATAGCGCTGGCAGATACAGAAATAGGGGTGAGAATAAATGGAACAATAGTCAACAACCTAAGATTTGCAGACGACATAGATCTGATGGCGGAAAGCGGAAGCCAACTGCAGGAACTAACGACCAGGGTACACGAAAGTAGCAAAAGATTCGGGCTTAAGATCAATGGAGAGAAGACCAAAACAATGACAATTGGTAAGGAAAAAGAAAAGATAAACATCACCCTGGAAGGAGAGGAGCTGGAACAGGTAACGGAATTTGTGTACCTGGGGGGCGTAATTACGGAGGACGCAGAGTCGACAAGGGACATAAGGAAAAGAATTGGGCTGGCGTCAGCAATGTTTGGAAAGCTGAGGAAACTATGGAGATCAGGCAACATCTCAACAAGAACAAAACCAAACTATACGAAACACTGGTGATACCGGTCCTCACGTATGGAGCAGAGTCTTGGTGCATGAAAAAGGAGGACGAGAGAAGACTCCTGGTGGCGGAGATGGGATGGCTACGAGGACTACTGAATAGATCACGAAGAGAAAAGATACGGAATGAGGTGACACGAGAAGAACTGGGACAGAAGGAAACGATAGTGGAAAGAATAAAGAAACGAAGACTAACATGGTATGGACATGTGATCAAGATGGAGAACGGAAGAATGCCGGCAAAGGCGCTGCACGGAGAGGTGGAGGGAACAAGGAGCAGAGGACGTCAGAAGAAGAGATGGATAGATAACGTACTGGAGGACATAGAAGACAGAGGATGGGACTTAAGAAGGGCAATAGAACTCGCAAGAGACCGACCGAAATGGAGAAGTTTTGTTAGAGCCTCATCGTCAGCGAATACTTGACGGAGGAGAAAGAAAGAAAGAAGAATATATATATATATATATATATATATATATATATATATATATATAACAATGCTTATATATAGGCCTATATATTGTGGGGCGCGGTGGTGTAGGGGTATGTTCGGTGCCTTGCAGCCGGAGGGTTGCGGGTTCGAATCCACCTCAAGGGGTATGTTCGGTGCCTTGCAGCCGGAGGGTTGCGGGTTCGAATCCACCTCAAGCCGCCGCGTAGGGACCCTGGGCAAGTCCTTCACTCGCAATTGCTCATGCGCTTCGGCGTGAAACTCCGATTCAGTGTCCGCGCTGTAGTCGGGAGCGCCTCTGAGTAGAAATCTTGAAGGGGCGCTATATAAATATCTGAAATGAATGAATATATAAATTTATTGTGATGAATAGATTCTGGTGTTCAGCTATGCTTCATGACCTCAACAACCATTGAAGTGCCCCTCACTTTTCTATGCTTTGTACTGGCACTACCTCGCACTATCGGACTGCAATATATATTCGGAGTTAGTTAAATGCGATGTATGGATACAGAGTTTAACGACAGCTTATGGCAACAAAGGCCGCTGACGTCGAAAGAATTTATTTTGGCATATATGTTGTTGTTCATTCTTTAAAATTAATAGAAAACCTTATTATTTATTATTCCAACGTTTAACGTCGTCTTGGCATCAAAGGCCGTTGACGACAATTATAAAGTGCATTCAATGCAATGAAGACGAGAAACCTACGGCATCGATTGTGCCCACTACATAAATTAAACGCATGGATGGATCCAGAGTTTAACGGCAGCTTATGACAACATAGGCCGTTGCCGCCGACAAAGATTAGTTTTTGGCATATTACAGCTCTAAACGCAACAACACGCGACTATATGTGTATCTTGGAGTGGAAGCGTTTTAAGGGTGTCTAACTAAAGCGTCGTTATATATGTGTTTTGTAGTTTCAGGTGTCTAACGACATCATGTGACTTTTGGGACCATTGACGTCCAACTTCCCTTGCCTTCGATAAGCGATTACAACAGAGGTTTATTTCTGTAGGGGTCAGTATTACCACATAGCCACCACTGACAAACGAGGGGTAGGGGGGATTTTGAAAACTTTCCCTTCCCTTAACGTTTCATTAACCCTTCTGAATGCAACGGGGGAGGGGTACGAAGGAAACATTGAAGGGTACGGGTGAAAGAATACAACGCTCTGTTGTTGGTCTTTGGGCTCCAAGCGCGAGTAGTATAGGGCTGGGGTTAACACTCCGACGTCATTAGACGAAGCCAGAGCCCTTTCCCTCGCCCTACGGGGTGGACAACATGTCCCTTGGGGTGACATTAGAGTCAGAGGGTGCGGTCAGAAGAATTACGATGGTCACCTGTAGTTCTGGTAAGTGTAGGCGGCCGGACAACTGACTGACCATTAGTCGAGAGGAAAGACGGAGAGATAGGGTGAGATTGCCTGTAGCTGGACACGGCTGACCGGACCAGTTTGAAAGGGGACTTCCAACAGGTGGTTGTTGGTTGGTCGTTGGAATTCCTTGACAGCTCCAGTAAGTCCAATGCAGGGTCATCTGCGACGACATTATGATGATGATGATGATGTTGATGATGAAAATGATCATCATTATCATCATCTACAACAACAGCAACAACATCATCATCATAATCATCATCACAGAATAAATCACCATCATCAACGTAATCATTATAATCATCTCCATCAACTTCATGATCATTGTCACCAGCAATTTCATCATTATCATCAACTAAATCATCAGCTTCATCATCATCATTAATCATCATCAAGAACTTCATCATCGTTATCATCATTATCAGTTTCTGCATAAACGTCGTCGTCAGTGTATAGTCTCCGTCACTGCTGTTACAGTGATGATGAGGAACAGTGAGAGTCATATCATCATGATTTTATGCTCTGGACTCATCATCTTCGATGTTGCATTCATTCATTCATTCGTTCGTTCGTTCGTTCGTTCGTTCGTTCGTTCATTCATTCATTCATTCAATCAATCAATCATGCATTCATGCATTCATTCATTCTTGGTTATCAGCGACGTAATTCGATACTGACAGGCGGCAAAGTTTGTAATTCTTTGCGCACCTTGCTTACGTGTTGCTCCTTTTCAATCCTTCCTTCCTTCCTTCCTTCCTTCTTTTCTTCCTTCCTTCCTTCCTTCCTTCCTTCTTTTCTTTCCTTCCTTCCTTCCTTCCTTCCTTCCTTCCTTCTTTTCTTCCTTCCTTCCTTCCTTCCTTCCTTCCTTCTTTCTTCTTTCCTTCCTTCCTTCCTTCTTTCTTTCCTTCCTTCCCTTCCTTCCTTCCTTCTTTTCTTCTTTCCTTCCTTCCTTCCTTCCTTCCTTCCTTCTTTCTTCCTTCTTTTCTTATTTCCTTCCTTCCTTCCTTCCTTCCTTCTTTTCTTATTTCCTTCATTCCTTCCTTTCTTCCTTCCTTCCTTCCTTCCTTCCTTCTTTTCTTATTTCCTTCCTTCCTTTCTTCCTTCCTTCCTTCCTTCCTTCCTTTCTTCCTTCCTTCCTTTCTTCCTTCCTTTCTTCCTTCCTTCCTATATTCCTTCCTTCCTTCCTATATTCCTTCCTTCCTCCCTATCTTTCTTCCTTCCTTCGTTCCTTCCTTCGTTCCTTCCTATATTCCTTCCTTCCTTCCTCCCTATCTTCCTTCCTTCCTTCCTTCCTTCCTTCCTTCCTTCCTTCCTTCCTTCCTTCCTTCCTTCCTTCCTTCCTTCCTCCTATCTTTCTTCCTTCCTTCCTTCCTTCCTTCCTTCCTTCCTTCCGCTTGGGCAATTAGCGTCTTAGCCCTAAACGACAGGGTGTATGATGAGTCAATCTAGGGAGCTTTGGGGTAATAATGCTCATGGGAGTTCATCTTCTTGGGGGTGTTTGTCTTGTAGCTTGGGGCTTAGGGGAAGGTGTCAGAGGAGGGGATATACAAGCTCTGCCCCTGCCCTCTAATTAGTAACAGGCCGGGTCTTTGTAAATGGGTCAAGCCGATCAGCTGGGAACAGGCGACCTAATTAGGTCAGTTCAGGGAGAGGTAAACATGTCAGCCCTCTAACGACTGTGCCTCGTAATTACAACCATTCTGACGTTTAATCCAATAGGTTAGTATGGTTATAAATGAATATGATACTGACAAACCTGCTAATTTATTGTGCGCCACAGATTCCTATGAGAAGTTGCTTGCTAAGAATATCTGTTTGCTCATCCTCCTATCTCGCCTCTTACTTAATTTAACCTCTCCTCCGCTTGCACTCTCCTCTGCTACTTTCCGTAACGACTGAAAACCGAATTCTTCAAGCCATCCTATCCTGATTCTCCTCTAACGCCACCACACGACCACCATCATCACCGATTACCACCGTAGCACCATGCTGGCTCCTCGGCTTGACCTCCCCGGATTCTGCCCTGGCACCAGAACGGACAAAGCAGCCTGGTTATTGCAGACTTGATTTGAGATAGCGCCGGTGAATTAGCTGGTCTCCCTGATGCGGCTTTTGTGGGCGCTGAGAAATTTTCGAAGATTTACATTGGGCGTACATTACATTGGATATCGCGCAATATTTTAATTCTCGCGGTCACGAAACTATCACGTGATCAGTCACGTGACTGTTTTCCATCTTCTTTTCCTTTCTTCTTTCAGTCTCAATCCTTTTCTTTTCTGCATTTCTCCTTCCTTCTCGGCTTCTATTCTTTCTTCCCTGCTTTCCTTCTTCCATCCTTAATTTTCCTCCTGTTTTCCTGTGAATTTCCCTAACAGGATCTCTTCACAGCAGCCTGCCCAGTCACTCAAACTCCACTGTACACCCACGCAAATAGAAATATACACGCACGCACACCTACACACCTCTGCACACCTACATGCACCTACACACACACACACACACACACACACACACACACACACACACACACACACACACACACACACGCACACGCACACACACACACACATTGAACATATATGCACGCATATTAGTAAATGCACACACACATACACAGGACACGCACGCATCAATACACACATGTACATACACAAGGCCGCACATACGGTCAGGCTGAGGCTCCTGGGTTTGCCTCTCCCAACTGACCCCTGGGCAGCGGAGAAATTAAGCCTTTCCCCCGTTGGTCATTAGTCTCTCCAGGCTGTCCTTGGTCATTTAAATCGGGGAAGCGGGGGGCAGTGAGAACCATTAACAAAATGATCCCAAATCTGATAGAGTTAGTTATCTCAGTGAACATTCGGACATCGGTCCATGGCTTTCCCAAAAAGACAGCGGGAACCTATTACCAGCTCTAGAATTGTTGCCGATGAATCATTTGCTGTCTAAAATTCAAGAGCAATATCAGTTTCAACTGCAATTTAGTAATAGTTGCTGCTCTTCTTATTGTTATAATAATAATAATAATAATAATAATAATAATAATAATAATAATAATAATAATAATAATAATAATAATAAGACGATTTGTATAGCGCCGTAGTTCAGCACACTCCTCTGCCGAAGGAAAGGGCGCTGTACATGAGTTCAAAGTTAATGGCAGTCATGTGATTGTTTGTTGCAATAATACAATACAATACAATACAATACGATACAATACAACTGCATTTTGATATCGCACTTCTTCCAATGTTGGCCCAAAGCTCAGAAGTGCACACGCCTCGGAAGCGCAGATGCAATATTAATTATTAATATCTAATATTTTCTAGATACTTTATTGGAGACACGGTGTCCGCTTGGTTAGAGCGCTCGGCCTGTAACGCGGCAAGTAGGGTTCGAGCCTCCAATGAAGTAGTTATCAGAGATCCGGAGCAAGTTCCTCACTCACAGTTGCTCAGCGCCATCGATGTTCTGTCGTATGGTCGTGTGTGTACTTCTGAAATTTGAGAGGAAGGCAATATCAGCCGCAGTTGTATTGCATCACTGTAATGTACTAGACTATTATTACACCTCTACTACCTTAAAAACCTCTGCAGTGTTGAGGTAACTCAAATTCTTAGGGTCATTATCATTGTACATTATAACAGTTGTAAAACAACTACTAGCAGAAGTTTAACCCCTATGTGTATAAGATTATGTCACTGGACACTGGGTATATAGCTCAGTTCGCGAGGTTGCTACACTTTAAGCCCATTGTTTACTCTCACGGCTAGCTCAAATGACTGCTCTTCGCCTCTCTATTTTTATCTTGAGATTCTCATTTTTATTTTCCTTTTCAATTTACTTTCTCATTTTCATTTTCAGTTTCTCATTTTCAGTTACACAATGCTGTAGCCCGTACCTATTAGTCGGAGTTCCAACTTCATCCCTTCGTTGCTTGAAGACTTTCTTATTTCCTCGGGCTGTCACGCTGAATATATAGCTAGTACTGTAAGATGCGCTTTATAAATTCTCAGATACGATACGATACGATATATGACACTCTTACAGGTCTAAGCAGGTAGGTGTTAAGATTGATGCCAAATGTATGCTCATCATTATAATCATCACAACCTTCTTCACTTTCATCATCATCATCATCTTCTTCTGTGACATAATAGTTCTTGTTTTATTATTATTTTGTAGTTAAGTAGGCTTAAATGTGGGCGTTTCAATCGCGCTAATAACGTCGCCAATCGGTTAACTATAGTTCCAGCGTAAAAAACTGGGAAGTAATCGAGATGTCATGCCATTCACTGGTTCGGAGTCCGGTGTCCACGATCCTGGCATTCATCCATTTCCGACTCAAGAGAGGACCTTGGAAGAGGAAATCAGCGTCCCGAACTCCGCCCCTCTGTCAATGCCAGTATACTAAGCCTAGATATTAAACCATCCAACGATCCATTATGTGATGTGGGAGACTCCTACTTTTTCCTTATAGTTGCTCAATCTTGGAGATGCGTCGATCATGACTATACAGTTTTCGGAGTCCCGCTGTAATTGAGAAAGTACCCTACCTTGAATTCGTGCGACACGTATACGGTCTAAGCGGTAGCAACCTTGGTCTGTAACCTAACGGCTGCTGGTTGAGTCTGCTAAGAACCACCTTGGGCAAGTTGTCCCCCCCCCACACACACACACACTCCTCTGTCACCATACAGTACAATTCAGAACCAACGTAAACTGGACCTCGGGATTCGTCCATTGCCGGGTCAGGGATCTACGAAAGTGAAATGAACGCCTTTCCCATGTTCCCCTTGGCGACTTGCAAGTCGCATTACTTTTACTTTAATAGAGACTACACGTAATTACTTATTCGATTATGTAAGATCACAATCAACGAGGCAGTCTCTCTCGGATGACTTGAAATTAGGTAGAGGCCATTAGTGAGGGTCGGAGATTCTGCCCGAGGGCTGATTTACAGCCCAGAAAACTGCAGGTGGCAAGAGCCGAAGGGTGATGGCAATACATGGAGATACGAGGAAATTAGCCCATAGAGTAGAGCAAGGCACACAGAAAGGCAGGCAGACAACCTAGCTTGTCTGTCAGGTAATAAGATAATGACATTCGCCTAATAAGCAGACTACATGAACCTAGAGGGTTTTCTAGAGTCTGTCTATCTCGTATTAAGATAGATGTAGGCCTATACGGACGGAGAGACAAGCAGACGGATGAGAATGATTCCTGTAGACATTTGGTCATTCAGATTAATGCCAGACAGACAGACAGACAGACAGACAGACAGACAGACAGACAGACAGACAGACTAGTTGCTATGTGGCGTTCTGTGCACGATAAATTGCACATTCGAAGACATATTGCGCTTCATCGAAAGTTCAACAGTTAAGATTCTAATCGTTTATTATAAAAACTCTTGTATGTACATTTAAATTAACAACGAAACAATCATCAGGCGTAACAATACAATAACTAATCATAGCAATAATAACGGCAAAACATTTGTAATAGCGACTTCATTAGAGTTTAGAAATCAAGATAAATCTTAACGAGATGTCAGCTCTTTCATTTTCGGTTCAACAGCTTAATGATATGCATGATCGGAAATTAACTCGATTACTACGAGGCAGTGATGTGCAACAAAACCTACTTTGACAGGTATACTTAAACAACGATATGATAAATTTATCTGAATCAAGTACACTTTCTGACATCTAATATACCTTTCAATCAATTATTCCCAGATCAGGGGCGCAACCACGGTCCAGAAGTTGGGGGGACCTACTACATTTTGAGCTCTTGTTTACCAACACAATTTTTAAAAGTTGAGGGGGACCGTCTCAACGTGTTCGAAAGTTGGGGGGGGACGCGTCCCACGGGTCCCATAGGGTGGTTGCGCCTATGTCCCAGATATAACTTTGCATTAATAATTAATTAAACCAGGTATGGAGAACACTGGCGGTCGGTACACCTGAGTGTTGCCATCTAGATAACTTTTTTTACCAGAGTCATTTCAACAATGCACAGTTAATCAAGTCGCAGGTGTGAATCCGTATAAGTTAGAAATACATTTAACCTATTTAGCTAGAATTACAGTGTACAGGAGGTAAGAATTACCCATTCCTTTCTAAATTAGGTTCTTCGCTGATCAATAAAGTTAGGTAATAAGTTAGGTAGCCTTGGCTAAGCGTCAGGAGGTAGTTTCCGTTTGTGGGCGCTGAAATTTAGTTTTGCAAGGGGGTGATTCCGCTAAAACTGTTCGTAAAAACGCGTACACAAGTCAAGTGTTTCGAAATACTAATCAGTTCTCTGAGCAGGGCGCAATCTCGATGGCTTCGTCTTTGACAGTGGGGGGACAGTATCTGTCGCCAACAATTCGGGGTAAGATCAACTCAGGCGTTCGATTTATCCAAGTCAAGTAATCGTAGATGTAAACTTTGAGATTTCTACAGCAAGGCTAAGTTGCGTCGGTGACTTTATTCACAGGCGCTCAGTCAAAACAAAATCGGAAGACAGCTGAGGTCAGGCTCCAAGTCGATGGGCAAGGGTTAGGCCATTGGGGATGGGGTTTAGAATTTGAGAGGCGATAGAGGCAAGGGGATGGGAAGGCGATGTTCAAGGGGTTCGGGAAGTGTAATAGTTTCATGGTAAGGTGATCTCAGATGTGGGAGCTTACGTTGAGGTGTTTTTTTCTGAGCGACTTAACACGATGAGCTTGAAAGTCTACGGTCAATGCGAGAGTTCAAGGTTCAAAGTCACTACGAAATCTATCTAGCTGAGCCACGCGGGCGGAAATAGACTTCAGGGTTTCCAAGTCAATACCCGTTGGTAGGCCTGATCGCTGAAGGGAGATATCCCCTCGAGGACCGTTTCGCAAGTGGGAGTTCACATCTGCGTGTTTCCCCCAAGTAGGGTTTACCCCAGTTGGGGTTTTCTCAGAAGGAGGTTCCTCACAGCTGATTTTCTCCAGTTGGGATTTTCCAGTTTGATTGGGGATATCTCCCGTTGGACGTTTTCCAGTTGGAAGTTTTTCCACCAGGGTGGGTTTCTCCCAGTGGGGTTTTCGACTCCGAGACAGTTTAACAGTATCACAGGCAGGCATTCAATCACGTGTCCTTATAGCCACTTCCGGTGAGCCAGCGGAAGTGAGAGAGGCACGGATCGTGGACTTCCGGTTGTTTGGGACATCCCACCGGAAGTGCGTCACTGGCAGAGGTGGATGTCCCGGATGTCGGTTGGCGTGGAGGAGAGTGAGGAGTCGCACGGCTTCATGTTCTGTGTCGTCGGCGTTGATGATGGAGAGGAGGAGGCAGTCGATAGTTGGTGGTTCTCTTTGGCGATGTTCTGCGCCAGTGCCTGCTCGATCTGTTCCTGACACGCTTCGATGCACTCCTGGAAGAAAGAAAACAGACGCTCTTTGTGAGTCATCGTGTGTGACCCCGAGTTCGGGCTTTGTTACCCAAAGATTGGTGGGTTAGTTGGTGAGGTTGTTAGGTAGGGGTACTTAGTTAGGCAGTTAGTTGAGCTGCCTTTTGTTAAATCTAAATTGTTTAGAAGCAATTTTATTAACCGATGCGTATTTAGTTATATTTAGTGGTGTATAATCTGCTACTGTTATAGTTTATTTTAAAATGTATGCAATCGTTGTATACAATGTTATGCGCTTGTCAGCTGCAAATAAAGGCTACTTACATACTTAGTTAAGGGTAAACTGCCACGTAGTTAGACAGATATAGCTAAGCCTACTTTAGTTGAGCAGTAAGTCGGGTATTTCGTTAAGTGACTAACAAGGTAAATAGTTCAGAAGTTAGGTATATTTACTGTAATTATTTTAGTTGGAATCAGCTTTGCTTAGAAGCGAACATAGATGAAGCGTTATTCATCTTGATAACAAAGCCACAGATAATAACTTCCTGATTAAATTCGAGGAGTTTAGTGTATGTATGTATGTATGCCAGCACGTATGTATGACTATTTATGTAGAGCTTCGAGTTAATTCGCAAGGGCACAATTGATCACGACGAACAGAGTATACCGCTAAAGGAATCTGATATCAGAATCTGCGACTTATATACGAGTCCACCAATTGCGCATGAATCATTTGCTGATAAAAACCAAATTCTTTGAGGTCAATCACAAACTCCGGAATAGGGTCATAATAAAAACCAATTACAGAATAGCGTAGAAATGCGTCCAGTCACGCGGTTGTACATCTATCGAGATAAAGCCAGGCATATAAACTGCTTGAATTAGTCTCTTAACTACAGCTAACACCATTGGAACTACGCATGGGTCGACTTGCATAAAGCAGAAACCGCAGCCAAAAAGTTGTATGGCTTTGGATAGGTTGTGCTTTGCTATTGGATAGCCAATATCGTGTCACTGGGAAATGCTCTTGCTGGTGCTTTAAACATTAAAGGCTGTTTAAAGCCACAACCTATCTTTTTCTGCCAATATATTAACCCACTATTTCTTCTATCTCTGTCTCTCACTCGCTCTCTCTCTCTCTCTCTCTCTCTCTCTCTCTCTCTCTCTCTCTCTCTCTCTCTCTCTCTCTCTCTCTCTCTGTCTGTCTGTCTCTGTCTGTCTGTCTCCATCATCCTGTCTTTCTCTGACTGCTGGTGTCTTGGGATCATAATTCTCTGTTGTGAATTATGAATCTGAATGAAATTTTACTTCAAAGGGATCGCATTGTGGATACTGAATCAAAGCGTTTTATTACAACGGTAGAATATCCTGAATATAGGTATTATTCACAAACCGAAACCACGTACGCACATCACAGAACCACTGTAAGTGGGTACTTTACATAGCTCTAAATCAGAGTTTACATTACCTTAGATTGATTAGATTAGTTAGAATAGATAAGATTGGACTTACGCGTTCGATAGACGTAATCTCTTGCAACCGGAAGAGCAGTCGATGCTCCTGGCTCCAACCCTGACCCTTCAGACCACAGATGGCAGCACTCAGACTGGAAGCGGCCACCACGGACGCAGGATGAACGGAAAAACTGAATTCTGAAAAGGATGACAACACAACAATTATAATTATTGCCTGACTCCAACCCGTAACCGTAAGTATATCTAACTTGCTACTCTGCCCCCTCTGACCCTCTGGCAACCGGACTCGGACCTTCTCTGACTCGACACAGCGCTCTTGAATAAGCTGGTGCCCTGCGCTTGTCTTGCTCATTTGAAGTTTGGAGTTAGCGATTAGTCAATCTAAACTCATTATTATTCGTGACTATTACTCGTTTATTAAGCGCCTCTATCTAATGACCAAACTTCAATCGATGTCGCTGAACAGAGGTGAAGGAAGGACTTGCTCAAGGTCCCTACTCAGTAACCGTCTAAGAGGGAAAGGATCGAACTCGTACTCACCGTTTTAAAAGGCGAGCACTCTAACCAATCGGCTACTGTCCCCTGATGCAATAGGATGAATTTTATTTTAGGAATTATATTCTAAGCCAATGTTTTATTGTAAGATCGAGAATATCGCTACACTATTGCACCAAGAATATGCATGCAAATTTTAGATGCCTCCAAGTCACAGGGTACTTTTTCTTACCTTCTAAGTACTTCACCTTACCTTCCACTTCCAGGTTATATAGTACCCTACTTTGCCATACTGTCCAGGCCATATAGTACCCTTCGTTGCCATACCTTCCGGGTCATATAGTACCCTTCTTTGCCATGCCTTCCAGGTCATATAGTACCCTACCTTTCAGGTCAGAGGGTACTTTTATACTATCATACTAATTAGGTGAATTTACGAGGCGCCCAATTACCTGTGGCACACATTGTGACGAAGGTCTGTGAGTGGCGTAGGACGGACTTGTGGCATTCTGGTTCGATGGGGAGACGGGTGATGATCAGCTGGAGGAAGTCGTGGGCGAGGACGGCGCTCGTGTCCCACCTCAGCAGCTGAAGCACAAGCATCTCCCACTCCTATGCAACAACAGACAAAAGGCAGGGGGTCAGAGCCAGGCACCAAAACAAACAACAGTTGTATACATGTATGTATGTATGTACATGTATGTATTTACGTGTACATATATATATATATATATATATATATATATATATATATATATTATGTATATACATACACGTATCAGGACAATATTTATAACACATTTTAAGTAACAAAAGTACTTTCTGTATGGCATCAGTTTGTATTGTACCTGCAACAGTTTTGTATTGTATTGCAACGGTTTGTATTGTATCTGCACAGTTTGTATTGTATAGCATCGGCTTGAATTGCATATTTTTGCATTGTATTTGATTGATCATGTGTCTGTTCATGGTGTCTGTATCAATACACTTTGTTATGTAACGTCTTTCATCTCCCATAAACAGTGCTACATTGTATTCTATTGAAAGCTTCTGCCGTTAAGTTTCTGTGTGTGTATCTGCGTGTTGTCAGTCTATTTGTGTGTATATGTCTGTCAGTTTGTCTGTATGTATGTGTGTGTGTGTATGTATATATGTATGTATGTGTGTGTATATGTATATATGTATGTATGTGTGTGTATGTGTCTGTCCGTCTCTGCTTTAAGTGTACGCGTTGAACCATTCAAGGCCTCCATAGTTCAGAAGCCAATAGAGTCCATGCAGACGGTACTATTTCCCACGACCCATTGAACCCCAATGCAGTCTGTCTCTTTGGGGTTTAAATCACCGGAACGCGGCCGCCGTCTCTCTTGGACCTTGAGACCCACAGAGGGTCCGTCCCTCAGGGGATCGCATTCCACGACTGTACTTCGACATTGAAGAGTTGCCGACCAAGAATCGAGTCAATCGTCTGGACAAAGGTGGCTCCCCAAAGTTCTCATAAACGACTCGTCCTCTGTGCACGCCAATGTCGTTGAATGTCCGCACGTGTGTATAGCTATAACCTAAAGACTTCTCTACCGCCTTTATCATGAAGCGAAGACAATCGTTCCCATGGCAACCCATCCTTAGCGAAATGGTTGTCAAGAAGATTTCTTGCCGTGTTAATTTTTCTGAGAGCACGAGTCATTGCGTGGACATCGGTGAGGTCAGTTTGGTGTTTGGACGTTGTATACGGTACAGTTGATACTCTGTTGGCAGCAGAGCAGGCAGGGAGGCGGTCATGTATGCAGACAGAAGATCAGGTAGTTGGGCGTGTAGGCGGGCAACCGGACGGGCAGGCAGAAGGGCTGAAAGACAGGCAGGCAGGCAGGCAGGCAGGCAGGAGGGCACGAAGGTGGATGGGCAGGCGGATGGTCGGGTGGGCAGGTAGGCATACTGTAACAGTCATGCAGTTAGACAGCCAGACAGACAAGGCAGGAGGGCAAGCAGACAGACGGGCAGTTAGATAGGTACGCAGGCAGACAGAAGGGTAGGCAGTTCGACAGATAGACAGTCATACAGATAGACAGACAGAGATGCAGACATAAGGTCAGGCAAGTAAGCAGGTATGCGGGCAAACTGGTTCGTCTGCTGTACTGTGGCAGAAAGGCGGTGAATAGGGCGCCGAGACAGAGGGTACTGGCCGTGTGGTTGAGGGGGTCAGGCTTTGTGTATACATGTAGGTGGACACTGGTCAGTGAATGGGGTGTCAGGCCACAGAGGTGAAAGGTCAGACGAAATAACATATTTCAACCCCATTCAACTTCAAGCAGAATGGTAAAGACAGTTTGATGATCACAAGGTATACAGTGTCAACCATAACCAGCAGTGCTACCTTTGTACAGAATTGTACTAAATCGTACCATGTTGTATTGTTTGCATTGTATTGTACCCCATCCGTACAATATGGTTTGCAGTTTCTTTTGTACTGTTTATGGTGTGTATTATTATTTTTTATGAGGGTCATGTTATCCCTCAGGGTTTCAAAAAATAATATTATTACTATTACTATTATTACTATTATTACTATTATTACTATTATTATTATTATTATTATTATTATTATTATTATTATTATTATTATTATTATTATTATTATTATCAGACATTGTCTGATCCACCAGGCAATTTCTGCTTATCTGGCCACACTGATATTGCAATAAATATCCTTACGGGCATAATATGAATGAACGAATGAATGAATGAATGAATGAATGAATGAATGAATGAATAAATGAATGAATGAACGAATGAAAAATGAATATAGCCTACATCTCCAGATCCATTTCATCATCTCCTTGCCCCACCTTGAAAGCATCAAGGCGACATCCACCGGTCTAACAACACCCCCTAACTCCCTCCCAAGATCCACCCTTCATCCCCTCTACGGAAAGGTCAGGGTGCCTACCAGGAGGTCGGTGAGGGTGATGGAGAAGTCCGTGTAGATGACCAGCTTCTCTGCTTCGATGGGGGTCGCTTCTTTGACCTTGGACGCTATGAACATGCAGACGGCGGCAACCAACTGGAGCTGGGTCCTCTTGATCTGGGTGGTCGATAGGACCCGGTCGAGGAAGTTGATGGCCAGCGGAAAGACTTCCTCCTCACGACCCTGCTCCTCGCACACCTGAAATGCAACCGAGAATTTATGAGGCGCATTTTTAGTAACAGAACACAAGGTTGCAACACGGTCTCTCTCTCTCTCTCTCTGTGTCTCTCAATCTGTCTGTCTGTTTGTCTGTCTGTCTCGCTCTCTTTCTCGCAATATGTCTCTCTTTGTAAGTCTTCTCTGTCTCTCTCTGTCTCTCTGTATATGTCCCTGTCACGCTGTCTCAGTGTCTGTCTCTCTGTCTGTCTCTGTCTCAGTTTTCTCTTTGATTCCCAAATACACATATTATTGTATAGTATTGCATTTTTGCATATTGGCAATAAGACCGCGCCTGTACCATCTCAGCATGTACTATTGTGTCCAGAAATCCCATATGCGCGACATGTCTAGTAACATCGACAATATCTCAGAAACTGGACACTCACGTCCAACTACGAAGACACTGAAAAGGCGCTAGAAAATGTGGTATTGGTAAGGAGTATAGTCATATAGACGAGCCATGCAGCGATCGGGGTTCGAATTCCAATGAAGCGTTTACCATTATACAGTTCAAATCCACGACTTGATAGTCGTTGGAAAAACGTTTTCCATTGGTAGGCATGGACTGCGCTTCAGCCAACAGCGGGCGCTATGGAAGCCTAACTACAGATTTATATAGCGCCGCCACGGCGTAAACCATAGCGATCTACTGCATCTACTACATCGAAATGAACTGCACACACGCATATCAGATCTCTCTACGGCGATTATTATTCAATGTTGGGTCTGTACCTCGAGCATCCACTTTGCCACGATCTTCCTCATGTACGGCTGGATGTCCTCCTGGAACCGGAAGTAGGATGTCGACAGCGTGTAGGTGTCCTCGGTGGCCAGAAGGTTCTCAAGGACTCGGTCGTCCTCGGCTAGGACTGGATCCCGGAAGGACTGACGCAGCCTCCAGTCGCCCTCTTCGCAAACGAGGAACTGCTCCATGCTGACTGACCACTCCTTGCAAGTATACCCTCACGTCCAGAGCTCGTCCCTCAGCAGAGGTCCTTCTGATTCCCGTAGAACAAGATCCTTGGCCCAAAGATCCTTCGGACTGTTGAAGATATCCCTTCGGAAGAACCACAGAAGGGTCTCAGAGAAGTCGATAATAACAACGTCCGAGATACTCAGTATTTGAAATCTCTCAAATTCTCCGCTCCAGATACACTTCTCTCAGTTCTCCTCTCGGTGGGTTAAGAACACAGCGTTCTGGTCCGGTTAGAACACTGGATCTGGACTCAGCGTCGTTCTTAAGCCGTCGGAACACTACTTAACCGTTCCGGTCTCGTCTGCACTACGGACTTAGAAGCACTGTCTTTCTTAAGCCGTCGGAACACTTGATATGGCAAATGGACAAAGGCCTCAGTCCCACAGTATTCTCAACAAAGACTCACAAAGACCAATGCTCTCAAGGCCTCCAGCGAATACAGACAGCGCTGACACACTAAACGACAGCGCTTTAGCTCCGCCAGCATATATACACTGCCAGACTCGGGCTATTGGGGCCCAAGCAGAGTGGGGTAAGAGGCCAAGCCGGGCTATTCATTCAAGCACCTGGCCCCAGCGCGTACTCCATTGGCCCAGAGGGTTGATTGACAGCAACCCTTTCGGAGAGCACAATGAAACAGTCGGGCTCTTCATCTGATAGGGTCTTAGGCCTACATACGCACACGGACATCCGAGGATACACAGGCGAACTCAGTGAGACAAGCACACGGGCGGACACGCAGGCACCCAAAAAATGGGCGCAATAACCACACAGAGAAAGTAAATATACTGACACAAAGGCAGACGTACGGATACAGACACAGCGATACAAGACAAACAAACAGAGATACAGACACGGAGGGAGACGGACATATAACCAGCCACACATGAACGCAAACACAGCGATAGGCAGACACACACGGAAAAAGTATATACGCATACATCTATATCATAGGATTATAATTGTGAATGAACTTCTGAATCAATATGTGAGTAGGGCCTACATAGTAACATACACACATTAACCGAAATATTATGCATACTCATTCAAGCACATACATACATGCATGCATACATACATACATACATACATATGTACGCACATACATACATGTCATACACACATATACATGCATGCATACATACACACATAACTACACTTACATATATATTATATTTGCATATATACATACATGAATACATACATATATTTATACAAAAATACAAGCATATAAATCATAAAGACATACATACATACATACATACATACATACATACATACATACATACATACATACATATATACATACATACATACATACATACATACATACATACATACATACATACATACATACATACATACATACATACACTTCCGTACAAACATAGATAATATTATACTGACACAGATAAAATTATCCCTAGTGCACGTTCTCACATGTAAGTGGATATATTTATGTGTATGTATGAATACATGCATATGTATATGCGTATATATATATAATAATACTATATATATATATACTTGAATGGTGGGACAGAGCCTTTATTATGGGAAAGACAAGAGGGGAAGTGTCTGGCAGGCAGGGACAGGGAGGCAGACAGGGAGAGACAGGGAGAGAGAGAGAGACAGACAGACAGACAGACAGACAAACACACACACAGACACACACAGACAGACAGACAGAGACAGAGACAGACAGAGACATAGACAGAGACAGACAGAGACAGGCAGAGAAAGAGAGAGAGGGAGGCGACCGGACGGAGACTTTAAGGGCGCATGGGAGTGAATGAGGGCAGGGCTGCGTTCATCGCTGGTGGGATGGAGGGGTAAGAGGTCGGGCGAGGGCGGGGGTGGGTAGGGCGGATGGGTCTTAGTCAGCCACAGAACCACGGAAGAGAACAAGGCCGCCATTGAGGGCTCCGGTTGCAGACGCCCGCCCCAGTTGTGACGTCATTTCCGCCCCACGTGACCACCGTCTGGTTCCATGATCATGACGTGTAACGACTGCGCTGGTTCCCTGCTTCATCAGACACGACGTGTCTCGTCTGCTGGCTGGTCTGTACTCTGCACCGAGCGAGTTCAGTGTAAGGCGATGCCGACCTGTTATGTAATCCGGGGTAAACCGGATCATGCAATGCGATCTAAATGGAATTGATGTGATCACAAATCGCATCCTATATAATCATAAAACACTGCGCTCTTCAATAGTCTACTTACAACACTACAGTAATAGTACTGTAGTAGTCTGGTGTAGTGTAGTATAATAATTATAGTGTATCCGTGCAGCATAGTAGTATGGTATGATGTAGTTTAGTTTTGTACATATGTTACACCCTGGACGTATTCGAAGGCGCGTCTTGACGTCTGAACTCTGAACAGCTTGTGTTGAACTTCAAAGGCATCTAAATGCTTCAAGACTTCGGAAAGCAACAAAAGCCCGAAGGACTCACAGCCCGTGCTTTGATATTCTGCAGAATCTTAGGTGCAAAATTGCTGAAAATTGAGCGAAATTGTTCTAATTGAACCTAGTGATTAATTAATTATCTGTGGTCTGATTAAAGCAAGACTTTCAAGTCGGTGTGGACAATTAACATAATTATGGATAAACGTCAGTGAAACGACATGTGGAAATTTAGATGGCTCTTGTTAAAAGTTAATATAATTGTAATTGCATTTGTTATTGTCTCTTATATAGTTGTAATTGTAACTGTAATTGTAACTGTACCTGTAGCTGTAACCGTAATTGTTTGTACGACAATTTCTATAGCATTGTCGGTAGAGAGCTATACTCAAATAAGGTGCTTAACAATGCTGAGAGTTACATACTGTATAGCATAATAGATTTTCAACTCTTTCTAGAAACGTGAAGACTTTAATAAAACATTACAATAATTAATTAAAACTCCTCTATAGCGCCTTTCAATAGCTCCGCTAACACGGCTACCTGACATATACACATGTATGTAAGAAATGCGACATGCATGGGGTGAATTACGTGCAAGATTTGTGAAGAATGGAAGAACAGTCCTTTGAGATAATCGTAGATTCCAACTGTCTAAAGCGCTATTCTATAGCGAGGCGCAGGGCATCAGCTTATTCACGAGCCATCCCGAGACCCAACCATCCGTATACAGCGTTAGCAACTTGATTTTCTTAGCCTCGGCATATAGGAGGACGGGAAGCCAATTCTCTCGCTCTTCGCCTGATCTATTCACCGACAGTGTACGGTCAGTGTTCTCATGCCATATATATAACTCCCCGGCCTGTAGAGTGCGCAAGTGTCAAACTAATCTCATCTTTCTGCCCTGGAGGTGATTTGAACCGCCGACCTCTGGGTGTCAGTCCAGCACGCTAAGCACTAGACTATCAGGAACTACAGTGTGAGAACCATTGCAAATCACCGGGAAGGATCAACAGCCCACTCTTCTTAGCTTCCTCTAGAAGTCTGCAATAGGATCCGCTGAGACAATATAGGCCTACTATCATCCAAAGATTCCAGGCCATTCAACAAGTCTACAACTCCTGCATTGGAGAATTTCTGCCATAATATTCCTTTCCATTGGTTTGCTCCTGTTTATCATTTTAACGACTAGGTGCATTGGTTTCCCAGACACTTTTAGAACTCGGCCTGACCTCCCGGATTCTGGTCTGGCACCGGAACGGACAAAACAACCGGGCTACGACGGACTTGAGCTGCATGGTCTCTTTTGTGGAGCGGAGATATTTCGAAGATCCCCATTTACATTACATTACATTTACACTTACATTACGCTCATCGCTTGATATTGTGTCGTAACAACGATGATTAGCGTCGCCCTCCTCATTACTCCAGGCTTAGGACTGGTACTACCAGAGTACTGGCAGCGGCGGAGTAAACGTGCCTTTCGGTCCCTTGAAAAATGTATACCATACCTATGTCGTCAGGTCGCTGTTTGGTGAGGGGCAAATTCAAAGAACCTCTACCATTGTACTGCCTACTTTCCAGATATAATCTTGTAAGCTTCAGTTAGGTACCCTTTCCTCCTTCCTTTCAATGTTGTTTGAATGTAAAGTGGAACATAATGCCACGTAGAGAAACATTGTGCAAACATATCTCTCGGAGATCCTTTTGGATTTAGAAGAGGTATGTCTTCGTTCTCAGTTGTGATTCACGTTCCCATCCGAACTCTTTTATCCGCCAATGAATCAAGGCGGAAGAAATTGGTTTTTAATGGCCACCACCTCCGCCTTCGATTCTTTTGCAACATGATCCACTTAGTCATTGATCCACTTACACCGTTCCACTAACTGGCTGAGAGAGGGAGGGAGTGAGTGAGTGAGAGAGTAAGTGATTGATTGGCTGGCTGACTGACTGACTGACTGACTGACTGACTGACCGAGCGACCGACCGTCTGGCTGGCTGGCTGACTGACTGAATGACTGACTGACTGACTGACCGAGCGACCGACCGGCTGGCTGACTGACTGAATGACTGACTGACTAACTGTCTGGTTGACTGAATGACTGAATGACTGAATGACTGAATGACTGGCTGACTGGCGGATTGATTGACCGACCGACCGACCGACCGATTGGCTGGCTGGCTGGCTGACTGCCTGGTTGACTGCCTGCCTGGTTGACTGACTGACTGACTGAATGACTGACTGACTGACTGACTGACTGACTGACTGACTGACTCGCCATTCACGCATGCACCCACTGACTCAACTCCCTCTCCAGTCGAGTCCAGTGACCCCCTCTCCCGAGTAGACCGAAACTAGACCAAAACAGACCATAAACCCATAAATAGTACGAAATGTGTCAGAGACTCGACCAAGGTAGCACGGAAGCCACTAATTTGAGACTGAGAGAATTCGCCACGGCCTCTGCAGATTCTTAATAAACGTGAATAGCGGGTTCGAAGTTCAAAGGTCGTGAACTCCGACCTATATATCTCGTAGCGTCCCAGTTTTCTCACCAAAACGATCGCTGACCAATGGAATCCGTCTTCCATTGAGCTGAGAACCTAATCGTTTCGTAATCGTAGAGACGGAGGACTCCTATCCAAGGAGGAATAATTGCCCAAAGGCGTTGGTCGGTTCTACCCGAATCATCATCATCCAAGTTCTGCAATTTGTTGACAAAGCACTGCTTTCTTTGGAATCGTTTGATAACACAAGACTCGTCTTATATAGCCATCCATTCTTCCCATCCCTATCTAGTTCTAATACGTCCGCAATACCCCAGAATTCATGTCCAGTCAAAGCAAACATTAATGCGATCAGACAACAGCAACTGTTCTTTATTAACGCGAGACAAAATCCCATCTTTTGTTAAGATATAACACAAAGAAACTTAGAAACCAAACAATAAAGAGAGCGTGCGGATCGCGGATCGCTTCCCGATGCTGCTTTATTTCAGAGATTTAAATCTCCGGCTGCACGGTCCTTGCACGGGGACCTTAAATGGGGTGGCGTCCATTCAAATGGGCAGAGGGGTTGAAGGATCTCACCCGATCAATTCATTGGAAAATGAGCGGGGTCGAGGCCATAATTATACACGGTCGCTATAGAGAAACGCCAACATTTACATTTTACAACTGATAGAAAGTTTGTCGCCAAAAGATTAAACTTATTCAAGTTTAGTTCATAAAGTAACCGGTGATGACGTAATCGAATGGTGATTAAATCTTTAATTTAGTTTCCTTTCACTACTCTTTTGCTGGGAAACGAAGCTGTGAATGAACGCCGGCCAAAGACAAGACGTGTTCCAGGAACAACATACTATCCAGCAGATGCTGATCGAAAAGAGTATCGGTCTTTAACAATCCCACAGGGTGTAACCATGGACGGTAATTATTAGGGGGCAAATGAGCTCTCTACATGAGAGTGGCAGTTTGAAGCGGGTCGGACACGCTCAGATGTTTCACAAACAGGTAGTTTAACTAACCTGGAAATGTATTCGCACAAATGTCTGGATATATCGTTTGCATACCTCCGATGGCTTCAGTAACCGAGTTCTGTAATCAGACACTCCTAGAACATGCGCTCTCATTGGCCACACCAGACTCAACCACCTGTGCGGTCAGTGGAACAAATGGTCAGTGATCCTTGTAAGATCAAAGGACTTCTGAGGCTTCGGCCGCCTTTGCCTTTAGCCGGTGGTTTTCGTTTCAGTATGACGTCATCCAACTAGAGTTACGTCATTTCCGTCTAGGATCTTGATGACTTTGAAGCAAGTAAGTTAAAAACAGACTTCCAAAAGAGAGCGGTAACTAGCGACGTTCACAGAGTGATTTGAAAGGATGAATGATAATGACGACGATGCCGTGATGATCGTCGTCATCGTCGTTGTTGTCATCATCATCATCATCATCATCATCATCATCATCATCATCATCATCATCATCATCATCATCATCATCATCATCATCATCATCATCATCATCATCATCATCATCATCATCATCATCATCATCATCATCATCATCATCATCATCATCATCATCATCATCATCATCATCATCATCATCATCATCATCATCATCATCATCATCATCATCATCATCATCATCATCATCATCATCATCATCATCATCATCATCATCATCATCATCATCATCATCATCATCATCATCATCATCATCATCATCATCATCATCATCATCATCATCATCATCATCATCATCATCATCATCATCATCATCATCATCATCATCATCATCATCATCATCATCATCATCATCATCATCATCATCATCATCATCATCATCATGCAACCAACTGTTGTTTTCTCTGTTCTTGGTCCAACAACCTGGAACGGGTTAACTGACACCTTCCAAACTGTTTTCAGTTTCACCAACTGTTGAAGACTGATTCTTCCGTATGGCCTGGGTCGGAAGCGCCTCTGAGTAGGGATCTTGAAGGGGCGCTATATAAATTTTGATTGATTGATTGATTGATGGATTGATTGATCATCACCGAAACAATCTTCATCGTCATAGTCATCCTCCTCCTCATTTAGTTTACGACTTATTATCATCTGTGCTTTCCAATCCTACTGGCTATTCCTCAATTATCTCCTATCCTCTATTATCCACCTTAATCCTCGGCCATCCTCTCTGTGCTGCTCTGCCCTTCTCAACACATGCTTCTCTGTTTTCTCTCATCCTCCTCTGTGTCGCGTCGCTTGCTCCTCAACGTTCCCTTATTATCTTCCTCAATCCTTGTTTCCCATCCTCTCCTATCCTTTAACGCCTCATCCTCTATCCGCCTTCCACTATATCCTCCTGCTCTCTCCTCCTACATTGTAATTGTAATTGAACATTTATATAAAGCCACTCAGAGATTCAGAGGCGCTCCCGACCCAAGTCAATACTGTCACTAACATATAAAATAGTCTTCATGCGTTTTCGGAACAGAGGAAGAGAAAGGCCGAGGAGCTCAAGACGCAATTCATGCGGAAGATGGCTCCAACTGGAGGGACCGACATAAGCAAAGCTTCTGGATTGAGCAGTTGCACCGCGTATGCGGGGAACAACCAGAAGGCCTCTTCTGTACCTTCTGATCCACTTTCATCTTCCTCAATCCTCTTCTAACGTCCTCCTCTACCCTCCTCTATCTTTTTCAATCGTCTTCTATCCTCTTTCTCCTCTTCCTCCGCTCCTCTCCTCCTCCTCCTCCTCCTCCCTCCTCCTCCTCCTCCTTCTCCTTCTCCTTCTCCTTCTCCTTCTCCTTCTCTCCTTCTCCTTCTCCTTCTCCTTCTCCTTCTCCTTCTCCTTCTCCTTCTCCTTCTCCTTCTCCTTCTCCTTCTCCTTCTCCTTCTCCTTCTCCTTCTCCTTCTCCTTCTCCTTCTCCTTCTCCTTCTCCTTCTCCTTCTCCTTCTCCTCTCCTTCCTTCTCCTTCTCCTTCTCCTTCTCCTTCTCCTTCTCCTTCTCCTTCTCCTTCTCCTTCTCCTTCTCCTCTCCTTCTCCTTCTCCTCCTCCTCCTTCTCCTCCTCCTCGTCCTCCTCGTCGTCCTCCTCCTCCTCATACACCCCTATGTTTCTCTCTTCTCCATCTTCCTCCTTCCTCTCTCCTTCTCCTTTACTATCCTCTTATAACCTCTTCCTCCTATTGTCTCATTCAATCCTCCTCTATCCTTTTCCTCCCTTTCTCCTTCTCAGCCTCTATCTTCCTCAATCGTCCTCTCTCTTTCTTCTCGATCGTTCTCTCTCCTCACATTCCACATGTCTTGTCACACATCATTCTCGCGCATTCGCTTCCATTCGAGTCATCCATCCATCTCAGTCACATCTCGCCCTACATTCAAACTGGACCACAACAAACCACACACACCCACACACACACACACACACAGATATACACACACACACACACACACACTCTCACACACACACACACACACACATCCACACACACACACACACACACACACACACACATACATATATACACACACATACACACACACACACATACACACAATATAGTTTCTGCCAAAAATGAAGAATTTAAAACGTAAACATGCCTTATATTCCCGTTCTAAATTCTTCAGTTCAAACTTGATTATATACATGTATACACACATCATGTGTGTGTGTGTGTGTGTGTGTGTGTGTGTGTGTGTGTGTGTGTGTGTGTGTGTGTGTGTGTGTAGTTTAAATTGAATGATAGCGCAAGATTTTGTGTATATATATATATACATATATAATTATACAAAAGATAATCTCCTATTATTGAAGGGTCTCAGATTTAATGCAAAGGTATATTATGCAGATAAATAGGCCCCATATATATATATTTGGTTCATCACAGAAGTATATATATATATATACGTTCGAGATACATAAATACATGCATGTATGTCTGTGTGTAAAATATACAGAACACATAATATATATGATGCTTGTGTATATATGGGGGTCAGGTATGTGGGGGTCATCTGTAAGGGGTTTTCATCGCTTACTGTTAGTGCATCGTGAGGCTATCGTGGGAGGGCATCTGCCCCTCGTTTCTGCTGCAGGACCAGCATCAACAAGATCTTCCGCATCAGGAAGAGGGAGAGGAGAGGAAGGAGGAGGAGGAGGCAAGTGGAGAAGGATGAGAAGAAGGAGGAGGAGAGGAGAAATGAGGAGAAGAAGGAGGGTGGAAAGGAGAAGGAGAAGAGAGAAGGAGGAGGAGAAGAAGGAGGAGGAGAATAAGAAGGAAAAGGAGGAGGAGGAGAAGAAGGAGGTGGAGAAGAATAAGGAGTATGGGAGGAGGAGGAAAGGAGGAGGAGGAGGAAAAGGTGAAGGAGAGGGAGGAGGAGAACAAGAAGGGGAGGATGAGAATAAAGAGGAGTAGCTAAGGAGTAGATAAGACGAGTGGACCTCCAATGGGGTAGCACCATCGTAAATCAATTACATACTTGGAAAGGTGGGGTGTCAGAGGGGTCAGCCACCCACCCCTGTAGGTCGTCTCCCTCTCTTCCTCTTCCGTTGATAACCCCTGCGGCCACAGACGCACCCCCGATGATGATGATGGGCAGTCGGGATGTCCGCTTCCCTCTTAGTCTGTTGTCTCTTCTGTGTCGCTACGTGTCCTCCTGTCTCCGTCTCCGTCTATGCCTCTGTGCCTCTGCCTGTCACTCCCTCTTTACCTGTCTATGTAGCCGTTCGTTTGTCTACGTCTGTTCATTGCTGTATCCGCCTCTTGTCCTCTGTCTGCGTCTGTCTCTTTGTCTCTCTCTGTCCTTGTCCATTTTTCTGTCCATCTGTCTCTGTCTCTGTGTATCTCTGTCTGTGTGTCTCTGTCCCCTGTCTCTCTCTACCTCTTTCTCTCTGTCGCTGTCTCTCTGTCTCTGCCTCTCTGTCTCTGTCTATCTCTGTCTGTCTCTGGCTATCTGTGCGTCTCTGTGTCTGTCTGTGTCTGTGTCTGTGCCTGTGCCTGTGCCTGTGTCTGTCTGTTTATCTGTCTGTCTGTCTGTGTCTATCTGTCTGTCTGTCAGTCTACCTTTTCTTCTCATCGAGATCCTTTGTGCGCGTACGTGTGGCTGAGTTCAACAGAGGGCATCAATGAAACAAGATAAGAAACGATGACCCGAAACGTGGAGGGGGAAGGGAGCTTTGACCTCCCGCCCTGAAATACCTCAAATGCCATTCACATGCTTAGTGAAGGCGGTTAAGGGGCAGCACACTCGTTTCAACGTTTGTATTGAAACTCGTAATCGTAATCGTAATCCAGAGATTTCTATAGCGCCCTAAGAAGCGAAGTCGCAGAACCCAGCTTATTTACAGGTGCTCAGTCAAAATAAAATCGATAGGCAGGTAAGGTCAAATCGGTTCCAGGTCAAGGTTGCAGACGTCGTAGTCGTAATGGTAGGTTGCAAACTTCTGAAGCGCCACTCGAAAAGCCAAATGCAGGGCACCAGCTTATTCACGAGTGATACAATGATTACAATGACCGTACAGTGGAAGAAAAGGCAGCTATCATAGTTTGAAAACGACAATAAAATTGATGTTGTTAAAGAATGCTAAAGCAATTACTAATTAATAACAAGTACTATGTAACCATTACTAATGAACAGGTACCAATTAACAAGTACTAGTAAACATATACTAATTGACAAGTACTATTTTACAAGTACTAATTAACATCCTGACAGATAATAATTAACAAACAGATGCCGATGTACAAACCCTATAAGAGCTAATCAGTGCTTTTTCAGGGGACCAGGTCCGGAACGGCGTTCCGGTACCTTTTTTCAGCTATTAAAAAATAATTTCGTTAATTTAAATTTTTAATAAAAATTTAATAAAATTATTTATATACTTTAATTTAATGTAAGTGCTTTCAGTGTTTATTGATACTGATATAATGAAACATAAATATTAGCATAAAAATATGCCCCTATGATTGTACTGAATTAACAAGTTGAGTTCCGAACCTTTTTTCTAGAAAAAGCACTGGAGCTAATGCTTACGGGCAGAGGCGTTGCCATACTAAAAATTTCTGGAGGGGGTTTAAAGTTTTTAAAGGGGTGTCCATTAAAATTGTCGTATTTTTCTACATTGTTAATTTTTAATAACAGTAATACATTTAAAATGACCGTCCATACACAGTTTAGAAGTGCATATTGAAGTTGGAGAAACATTAAGAGCCTAACTAGACTAAGTTGAACTGCATGGACTATACTGGAGCTTTAAGTTTTCCGAGTACGTTTAGATATAGTCTGTCTCTCGGTTAGGAAAGTTGCGAACATGAGGCAGTGGAGAGTTCCAGATGGAGGGACCGGCAACTGTGAATGAATGCCGGCCAAAGACAAGACGTGTATCAGGAGCAACATACTTTTCAGCACATGCTGATCGAGAGAGAAATCGGCCTTTAACAGTGTTACAAAGACCCGCTTTGCTACATTTGTTAGAGCTCACATCCCATGGGTCTATGCGCGTATACAGATGGCCTTTGCCTCCCAATAGTGGCTTATTTCAGAGATTTAAATCTCCGGCTAGCACGGTCCGTACACGGAAACCCAAATGGTGTGGCACCCATTCAAACGGTGTTAATCTATATGCCATGATGTGTATGACCTGAGTTTTTCTATGGCGGCCTTATGGCCCGGTTCTGCTCGGCTTTCAACGAATTGATCGGATGAAATCCTTCACCACCGCTCTCCGTTTGAGTGGGTACCGCGTTAATCTAAGATCTCCAGGTTTGAACCGTGATAGAGCGACCGCATGGACTCGATCCCAATCATTTTTCAATGAATTAACCGGGTGAGATCCTTCCCCACCGCTGCCCCTTTGAATGGATGCCACGCCATTTAAGTTCCCCGTGTACGGACCGCGCTCTGGCTACCACATGGCATGGCTCTTGCTAATTTTTCAATGAATTGATCGGGTGAGATCCTTCCCCACAGCTGCCCGTTTGAATAACCGGGTGCCAAGCCATTTAATGTCCCCGTGAAACCATGTCCATTTAAATGTACCAAGACACCATATACTTTCCGGCAGCTGCTGATCGAAGAGACTTTAACAGACCCACAGGGTGTGACCGTGAATGGCAAGTTGGGCTGATATACAGGTACAAACCCAGCCGTGCATTGCGACGGGGAGAGTAAGACCCTCCCCAGGCGTTGACCCAATGAGTGTCGGGGTCCTTCACTTGGTCGCCTGCCCTCCTCTCATCATCAGTACGATCGACGAACTGGGATAAAAAAAAGGGGTTCGAGACATCAGACAACATGAGCAGGTGATCGCTGACTTGAGAAGGACACGGGAATTTGAATGACACGTCCTCTTGGCATATACATACATAGTTACATACATACACACATATATACATACATATATATACATGGCATATATATACATACATATATATACATATATATATATATAACAATATAATACCAATACACGAATAGACACACGTATATACACGGTGATTCATTAAAAAACGTCCCCCTGCATATTTCACTGTAACTCCGTCAAATGTCATGCTATGTGAAAGAAATTTTAAAGGAAGACAGAGGAGTTATTTCTAAACATTAGGAAAGTTAAAGTTTATGTTCAAATTGACCCCCTTTGGAAGCTACGCATGCGCGAAGACGAGTACGCCACTGTTTGACTGATTCATCAATGATGCGCTGATCCATTTCGTCCCATGCCTCCACAATTCGACTTCGCAACTCACTGACATCACATATTCGAGATCTGTAGACCTTCTCTTGCATGACACTCCATGTCTTATAGTCCACTGGATTTAAATCAGGGCTGTTGGGTGGCCACAAAGTAGGCGGGATGAAATCAGGTGTTTCAGTTTCCAGTAACGCAACAGTGTCCCGTGCTCTGTGCGCAGGAGCGCTATCCTGCTGGAAGATGAAATACTCATCGGTAATGTCACGAATGTCTGGTAAAAGGCCCTGTTTTAGTAGAACCTCTCTGTAATATTGTCCATTGACCGTAATTTTTATTCTTTCTTAGAAATGTTATAGCATGTTTATCTTCTTCGGTAAACACCATTTTGTCGAGATAGTCGTGACGTCATTAGTTTCGTCATTCGCGTTACGTCATTTTGGCTTTGAATGTGAAACAATTTATGTAGCACATAGCTAGAGCATCAAGCGTCATTGTTCTGAAATTTCAATAAAATTGATGGTCATCTACATGAGTTATGCTAACTTATGTAGGGGGACGTTTTTTAATGAATCACCGTGTATATATATTGTTTATATACAAGACTATAATGATATCATATATTTATATGTGGCCTTTTATATATTATACATTTTTATGTATTAAGAGCCATTTAAATGTCTGGGTCTTTAAGTGTGTATACATATATATATATGAGGTTCATAGACATATATATATATATATATATATATATAATTACACATATATACGCCTAATGATAATATTTCAATATACGAACATCATGTTGACGTGATGTACAGTAGACAGCTCAATACATGTATGTACGTATAGAGTAAGGTCGTGCGTCCGCCCGTCAAAAGACCCGGCGACAACTTGGAGAGGTTCTAAAGACCGTGAGGGAAGGGGGTTGCCGAGGGGTGCTAGGGTGTTTGGCGTAGGCCGACGCGTGCCCTCCTTTGTCTACCCCTGCCCCCGTTAGGTCCCCTCTCTCTCTGTCTCTGTCCACGGTCGGCTGGAGGGCTCGGCTGTCGTCTCCTGCTCCTTGCAGCTGCCCTGTCTAGCCGAAGACGACGACGTGTCGTTGCTCTTCCTTTGTCCCGAGAGGAGTGCGACCGACTTAGGTGCGCGCCAGCACCTGCTCATCACGGCCCCCTCTATTTCACCCCACCCCCAATTCCTATAGAGGACATCCATCTATATGCACTTCATTGTATGTGTATATATTTAGATCCGTATAGGATAAGAGGCAGAGAGACTGAAACAGAGAGAGCAAAACAGAGCAAGAGAGAGAGAGAGACAGACAGAGAGATAGACAGACAGACAGACAGACAGAAAAGCATACAATCAGAGAGACACACAGAGGTATACAGGGAGAGACGGGGATATGGATATTGATAGAGATAGAAATAAACTGACAGAGAGAGATATATAGATAGTTAAAGAGAGCGACAGAGACACAGACAGAGACAGACAGATACAGACAGAGCGAGAGATAAAGAGAGAAACAAAGAGAAAGACTCTTTTTTATCGTCGTTGTCATGATGAACTCGTGACAGATGCGTCGTAAACTTTGAGAGTCGTTGACACTATTCAGGAATTGTGTTGTCAACGAAGTCTCTCGTTTCGCTCAGTGAACTTGAGAAGGAGACTCAGACTAGGTTTAGGCGCATTACAGGCAACCTTAAAAAGCGGTAGACTGGTGATTTAGGTACTTAGCTTAGTATCATGTACTCCAATGTTCTAATGAAGACTCTAATGTTCTAATGAAGACTCTAATGTTCTAATGAGGACTGTGATGTTCTAGTGAAGTCTCTGACGCTCTAAGTATACATATGAAGAAGAAAGAAAGGTAAACCCTCAGATAACCTAAAAAACAGACAAACCTATGGTAACCTAGGTAAACCCATAGAAAGAGAGAATCTAGGATTCTAGGTAATCCAGGAACCTAGCAAAATCCAGTTTTCCAACTAGACCAAGATAAAATATCGACCTGTTTCAAAATCGTCAAAGAAAAGGCGAGTGTTTATAGTGCTCATAAGTTTTCGAGATACGACACAAGTAACAGTTCTTAACGTCTTGAAAACTAAAGATCATTTGGCTGGGCACCCGGCAGCAGCTTGCTAAGCTTGATTTAGCCACCCTTGCTGCTGAATTCCCCAGTTACACTTTCTCTGCTACTGTTCGCGACCTTGGCCTCATACTGGACCAAGAACTTACTCCTGCTCCTCATCTCCATAGTCTTAGCCGCAATTGCTTTTACCAGTTGCGTCAGCTTCGCACCGTCGCACGGTCGCTGACTCCCAGTGCTGCAACCACTTTACTGCATTCCTTTGTCTGTGCTCGACTTGACATCTGCTCTTCTCTTTACTCCGGCCTACCGTCTTGTCGGTTGGCGTGCCTCGACCGGGTGCTCCGCTCTGCGGCGCGCCTTATTGGCCGAATACCCAAATTCGGCCATGTATCCAACTACATGCTGGAAACCTTACGCTGGCTCCCTATCCGCCAGCGCATTGCGTATAGGATCGCCTCCCTGGTGTGGCGATGTCAGTTGGGCCTTGCCCCATCCTATCTGCGGGACCTCTGTCGTCCCGTATCGGGCGCCCAGGGTAGTCGCTCCCTTCGCTCCTCTGAGAGGGGGGTGCTCACAGTCCCGTTTGCCCGCACAGCTGCTATGCAAAATCGTGCTTTCTCAGTGGTGGGCCCAACCGTCTGGAATGGGCTGCCCTTGGAATTGCGTCTGCTTCCCAGAACGCTCTCTGACTTATTCTATGTTAACCTGAAAACTGTTCTTTTGGCCGTGCTGGAGTCGGGAGCACCTCTGAGTAGTTACCTTGAAGAGGTGCTATATAAATCTCCTGAATGAATGAATGAATAAATAAAAGCCTCCACCACGCAAAATTTCGCACCCTTTATTCACAAGTAGACGAAGATACAAATTTGGACCCTTTTCCAAATAAACCAAGGTAAAATTTCAAAATTTGAACCATATTTCCAAGTTGACTAAGGTCAAATTTAGACCATACATGTATTTCCTCGCTCTATGATCTTAACTGGGACTCTGGGGTTACTTCTGTCTCTTCCCGTACTCTGGAGACTTTTCTTTTCTCGTGGGGTTTTCGTACTGGGAGCGCCTCTGATTAGGTCGTACTGTGAGAGGCGCTTTAGAAATCCGTAATTACAATTACATTTACAATTACAAATATGGCGTCTCAGAGGCTTCTGCACCAACTATTTGCTGATGATGTGCAAGCCTACATCCACACCCATTCGGCGGATGCGGTGGCTACTGTAAGCCAGATGTGTCTGACTATGGATGTCCTCTCTTCTTGGATGGCCTCCAATCGGCTACTCTTAAATCCGTCTAAAACACAACTTATTTGGTTGGGTGGCCGTAGGCAACTTCAGGGTATCGACTTTTCCCAACTTACCTTGCTCTTTCCTCACATAACCTTTTCCGTCACAGTTCGTGATCTGGGGCTTACTCTTGACTCTGAGCTTACTTTGTCTCAACATGTGAACCTGGTTGCACGAAGTTGTTATTATCAACTTCGTCAGCTTCGAGTGGTCTCTCGCTCTCTCTCTCTCAGGATGCGGTCGTGGTCCTTGTTCACGCCTTTGTTACCAGTCGAATTGACAACTGTTGCTCCCTACTTGCTGGCCTTCCTCTTGGGGTTCTGGGGCGACGAGATCGAGTTCTACGCTCGGCTGCTCGTCTCATTGGACGACTTCCTAAGTTCTCTCCTGTCTCTGCATACATACGTGATGTGTTGCACTGGCTGCCTATCTCTCAGCGGATCTCATACCGCACTGCTGCTGTAGTTTCTCGCTGCGTTCTTGGCTGTGCTCCGTCTTACTTGCGTGATCTTTGCCGCCCAGTGTCCGACGTTGCAGCGCGTCGGGCGCTTCGTTCTACGACGAGGGGTGAGCTCCTAGTTCCACGGGCACGCTTGGCTATTAAGCAGCGCCGTGCTTTTTCGGTTGTGGGACCTTCCACCTGGAATGACCTCCCGCTTAAGCTCCGCTCTTTACTTGTGAGCCAACCGGCAGGGTTATATACAAGTCGCTCAAGTCTTTTTTCTTTAGTCGTGGCTGGGCCGGGATCGCTTCTGAGTAGCTTCTTGAAGAGGCGCTATATAAATGCTCTGAATGAATGAATGAATGAAATATCTTTCCGACTAGAACAAGGTAATATCCGGACCTTTTTTCAACTAGACCAATTTAAAATTCTGAACCATTTTTTGCCAAATAGACCGACGTAACTCTTTTCCTACTAGACCAAGGTGAAATTCGGACGTTTTCCCAAGCAGACTAAAGTAAAATTGGGACCTCTTTCCAACTCGTCCAAGGTAAGATGTTGATTACTCTTTCTTTGTCCGCTAGACCTCCGTAAAATTTGGACTCGTCAACTCCTGAACACATACATCTATTATAGGTCCAGATAAATATAAAAAAACGACAAGCTAAGGTCATTAAGCATATAAATAATCACATAAACGACTGTACATGTCTATTCATTTAGGCTCATAATTTACAGGTTCATTCATTTAGGCCCATAAGCCTATAAGGCCTTCTTATAAGCACAAAGGCACGCGACAGCGTGTAAGGACTAAAATAAGATGTTGTTTGCTCGTACAGTAGGCCTATATGCCTAAACTTAACTTTAAATATTGGACCAACATGCATATATATATATATTCGATATATATAATATATATATACATTGATATTAGATATATGTATTTATAAACGCAAATCATATGATTAGTACACATAATGTATATATATATATATATGGATCACTGAGACGGGTATATACTTTATGCCCTATAAATATAAATATATAGGGCCTATATATATATTTATATATTTGCAAACGATATATATATATATATATATATATATATACGTCGATGGGTTTTTAGTATAATTATGTCGAGTATATTATAGATGTGTTTGATCTACGATTCAAAAGAGAGGCAGATGTTCTCTCTGAAAAGCCGAGCAGCACTCGACCTCTCTCGGTGGCACACGACACTCATGAACGCGTTTTTATCATCACGTCTTTATTAAG
Organism: Aporrectodea caliginosa; assembly: GCA_020284085.1. Classification (NCBI taxonomy): domain Eukaryota; kingdom Metazoa; phylum Annelida; class Clitellata; order Crassiclitellata; family Lumbricidae; genus Aporrectodea; species Aporrectodea caliginosa. The sequence goes on from JACEVL010000971.1 coordinate 158,550, forward strand.
TCTCAAGGGGTGAGGGCATAAAACTTAGAGGGTCATCAGGGGGTAGGTGCGAGGAGGGCTTAACAGCGCGACGACTTAGAATGAAATTGGACTAAAGGTGGGGAGAGGGTCGACAAAGTCAGACAATGCCAGTTGAACGTCGTCTTCGTAGATGGCGCACGCCAACCCAGCCGACCGTGGACGATTCACGGACCGTGATAAAGGATGCGTAACGGACGATGTGGTTAATCTTCAACTCTGTATACCTCTCTCTGTCTGTGCCAATAGGACACTGGGTCTGTCCGTAAGTGTCCGTCCGTCTGTCTGTCGGTCCTTCCGTCGATCCATCTGTCCGCCCATCCATCCTGCCTTCCGTCTGGTCGTCTGGGTCAATCAGTGGCGTACCGAGGGGGCAGGGGGCGAGTCGCCCCGGGCGGCACTTGAGTAGGGGCGGCAAAATAGGGTTGAAGAAAAATAAAAGAAGGAGTGAATGCAGAAAAAAATTGGAAAAGTATAAGAGAAAGTAATAAAAGTAGACAAAGAAGGAAGGAAAGGAAGAAAAATAATTAACTAAATAGCATACAGTGGTAATAAGGAGGGGCGGCACGGGCGCAGGACAGGGCGGCCTCTGACAATGAGAGGAAAAAGCAAAAAAAAAAAAAAAGGTCATCAGAAATTAAATTTTTGCGGAAGTAATAAAGAAAATTTTACGGAAATTTCCAAAATTAAGTGCGCGGCGCGGCATTTTGGGCCGTCGCCCCGGGCGGCATTTCACCTCCGTACGCCACTGGGGTCAATAGGTCGCTCATTCGAGTCAAGGATTTTCGTTCGTTCATTCGTTCGTTCGATCATTTGCGCTCTTCTTCCTTCCTTCCTTCTTTCTTTCCTTCTTTCCTTCCTTCCTTCCTTCCTTCCTTCCTTCCTTCCTTCCTTCCTTCCTTCCTTCCTTCCTTCCTTCCTTCCTTCCTTCCTTCCTTCCTTCCTTCCTTCCTTCCTTCCTTCCTTCCTTCCTTCCTTCCTTCCTTCCTTCCTTCCTTCCTTCCTTCCTTCCTTCATTCCTTCCTTCCATCCATCCTTCCTTCCTTCCTTCCTTCCCTTCCTTCCTTCCTTCCTTCCTTCCTTCCTTCCCTTCCTTCCTTCCTTCCTTCCTTCCTTCCTTCCTTCCTTCCTTCCTTCCTTCCTTCCTTCCTTCCTTCCTTCCTTCCTTCCTTCCTTCCTCCATTCATTCGTTCATTCAGTCATTCATTCATTTCGTACCTGTTCAACCTTCTTTCTTTACATCAATATTTTTCCTACATTAACTAACTAACTAACTAACTAACTAACTAACTAACTAACTAACTAACTAACTAACTAACTAACTAACTAACTAACTAACTAACTAACTAACTAACTAACTAACTAACTTACTTACTCACTTACTCACTCACTCACTCACTCTTTTTTTGTCTGTCTGACTGTGTATGTGTGTGTGTCCGTCGTGTTTTTGTTTGTTTGTCTGCTATTGCGTGACTATGGTCCGTTTTAGTATGGGTGTGTCCCGTTTTTCGAGCGGGTGGCTGTTTCCAGGGTTGTTGTTGAATCTGGTTGAATTGCGGGGGTGGTACTAGACGCCGGGCTCGAGAAATCGAGGGACCTCTGGCACGCGACATGACACAATAAGAATCAAATCGTTAGTAGTTGTCGTTTACATCATCGTCATCGTCCTCATCATCGTTATCGTCGTTGTCCTCGTCATCATCATCATCATCATCATCATCATCATCATCATCATCATCATCATCATCATCATCATCATCATCATCATCATCATCATCATCATCGTCATCATCATCATCATCATCACGTCATCATCATCATCATCATCATCATCATCATCATCATCATCGTCGTCATCATCATCATCATCATCACCATCATCATCATCATCATCATCATCACCATCATCATCATCATCGTCACCACCACCACGACCACCACCACCATGATCATCATCATCATCATCGTCGTCGTCATCGTCGTCATCGTCGTCGTCATTATCATACGTACGTACGTACACATATTCATACATACGCACATACATAATACATAGACAAGTGTACAAAGAAATTAATGAGATGTCAGATTAAAGCGTTGTCGCCGCCGATGCAAATAAATAAAAGGGGCGTCAGCTGAGGTAGTTGAAATGGGGTGCATGGGGTTCAGTGGAGACTGGTAGGGTAAGAAGGAGGCAGAGGGACAGAGGGGGCATGGTCCGTGACAGAACCACATCGACGCAGGAGGTCCAGCTGGAACATATGGTCACAGACCAGCAATCACTAGGAGGCGTTGAAGGACAACAGATGGAGAGACAAACAGACAGAGACAAAGACAGAGGCAGAGACAGTAAAGGAGACAAAGATAGATGTAGAGAAAGAGAGACTGACGAACATACAGAAAGAGAAACAGAGAGACAGATAGGCAGAGAGACAGAAGCAGGGAAGGAGAAAAGACAGATACGAAGAAAGGGAGAGAGACAGACAGCAACAGAGAGAGAAACGGAGAGACAGAGAGACAGATAGAATCAGAGAGAGAGAGACAGAGACAGAGACAGAGACAGACAGACAGACAGTCAGAGACAGACAGAGAAGGAGAAAATACCGGTACAGAAAAAAGAGACAGATACAGGCAAGCAGGCAGACAGACAGACACACTGCCAGCAACACAGACAGAGACAAAGACACAGACATACTGCCATAGACAAAGACAGTCACAGACACAGACACACGCAGAGAAACAAAAATGACAGAGATAGTCAAACAAACAGACAGTCAAACATACAGACAGTCAAACAGACAGACGGACAAACATACAGACAGAGACAGACAGAGACAGACAGGGACAGACATAAAGACAAACTGCCAGAGACACAGACAGTCACAGACACAGACACACATATATAGGCCTAGAGAATCAAAAGTGACAGAGACAGTCAAACAGACAGACAGAGGCAGACATACAGACAGAGGCAGACGGACAGACTTCTTAGCAGACTTCTTCACGGTCTTCTTTTGTCGGCTGCCGAGGTCATGGGCAATTAGGAGGTTGAGAAGGCGGAGAAAAATTCTTTAAATCTGGGTCAATCGTTGTTTTTGGGGCGGATGTCTGGACGATATATCGGAGATATGGGGTCATCTAGAACATCATCAGTGCGTCTATATATGGGCTGAACTCAGTCACCGTCTGTACTCACTCTCGTAGTGCCAGTCCCAAGTCTGGATATAGGAGGAGGGCAATCCTGACAGCCGTAAGATGTCGTTAAACATTGAAAATTAATAGCTACCATTTCGGGTGGTGCCAGTCAAAACCTGGTTAAAGGAGGGTGGCAACGGGTCAACGACCCCCAACAGACATAGGATGTCGTTTAACATTGATAACTACTGCTCTAATGCTCTATGGGGTGAAATATTTGGGTCGTCTTAAATGTAGATCGGTTAGGGCATTTTTAAAATACTGCTATATACTGTAAGAGGTTGGGTTTTTGTAGACGTTTTAATGCGGTGGGGGTGCTCGATAGTGTAGTGGTTAGTGTGCTGGACTGTCAATCAAGAGGTCGGGGTTCAAATCCGCACCAGGGCAGAGAATTGGTTCGAGATTTCTGCTCCACCTGGGCTCCTTGCCAATTCAGCTATAATGAGTACACTGACCGTACACTGTCGGTGGAAAGATGTGACGGTGAGGGAGAGGATTGGCCACACACACCCCCTTATGCCGAGGCTAAGAAAATGAAGTCGCTAACACTTCATTCCCATGACTGGCTCAGGGCTAGCTCTGGATGAGAATCCTTTGACTGGGCTCTTCGTGTTTGCGGGACCTTGCCAGTCATCTGTTATTCGAGCTGTGTTCGTTTTCAACTGAGTGTCGGGTCATATTGACTCATCACGTAGAATAGCGCAGGGAGCGCCTCTGTTTAGGTCTTTAGGACTCTTGAATGGGCGCTAAGTAAATTTTTTGAATGAAGGAATGAATGAATAAAGGAACTGATCTTCTTCTTGAATGCTATCTTAAGTTTCGTCCATCATAGAGTGGCCCTTGGGGCTTGACACGTGGCGATATATTGAAGCGGCCCAGTCGTAAGTAGGGCTATGGCATACATTTAGCTGTTAACTGTGTAGAGGCGGCTACAAGTCATTGTGTAGGCCCTGTAGAGATATTTCGCGTTCGTGGCTCCCTCTAGCGAATGTAACCTAGTTTTTTTAAAGACAAAATGTCCAACTCGCTTGTCAAACAATCGAAATGTGCTTTGACACACAATACTGGGTTAGCCTACATGGCGTATGCATCGACGTTGAAATGAATCTACGAAACCCTAAAGAATTTATTCCAAAATTGGTCTTAGGCTCTTAGCCTTTTCCTTATCTGTCGGCATCAGACAAGGCTTCTCAAGTGGGATGTTTTTTAAATTGGGATTCACATATATGATTCATGTGTTGTTTTAAGATGATATTTGATGCAGGTGACAATATTTTGCAGAAAAATTGTCATGCATGGGAAATTTTTAGGTTAAAAAGATTCCTGATGAACATTCGAAATGTACATGAGATTCTTAATCTAGTTATTCAAGCTTTGACACAAAATTCTTATTTTCTACTTTTGAATTTTCATGGAATTAACAGACAGTATAATGTTATATATATATATGTATATAATTTATTCATTCATTCATTCATTCATTCATTCAGAGCATTTATATAGCGCCCCTTCAAGAAACTACTCAGGAGCGCTCCCGGCCCAGCCACGACTAAAGAAAAAGACTTGAGGGACTTGTAGAACCCTGTCAGATGGCTTACAAGTAAAAACGAAGCTTAAGTGGTAGGTCATTCCAGATGGAAGGGCCAACAACCGAGAAAGCACGGCGCTGCCTAATAGCCAAGCGAGTCCGTGGAACAAGGAACTCACCCCTCGTCGCAGAGCGAAGCACCCGACGCGCTGGAACATCAGACACTGGGCGGCAAAGATCACGCAAGTAAGATGGAGCGCAGCCAAGAACACAACGAGAAACCAGAGCAGCAATGCGATATGAGATCCGCTGAGACACAGGCAGCCAATGCAACACATCACGCATGTATGCAGAGACAGGAGAGTACTTAGGAAGCCGTCCAATAAGCCGAGCAGCCGAGCGTAGAACTCGATCTAGTCGCCCCAAAAATATACAAATATAATATACAGTGACATGACAGTTCTTTATCACATGAACAGGTTAATAATGAATAATTTACACATGAGTAAATCTATTTATATAAGATTTGTTAACAGCAGTTTTGCTCAAATTTTTTCCTTTACTCTAATGCGTTTGACGAATCTATATAAACTTCACTCTGTAATCCTTATCCGTTAAACAAGATCCAGGTTTCATTTGTCTTGAAGGATTATATAGAGTTGTTCAGAGCAATTTAAAGGTTTCTAAGGCGATTGTGTAACGTTTTTAGTCAATAGATATGTAATTTTCTTTAGCCACGCTGTGGTAAAATTTTTGTTTTGGTAAAAAATTTCCTTAATGAATGCGTTTGACAAGTCTAAAGACACGAAAAATGAAATCCAAATCTCAGTTGTCTTGAAGGACCTATATAGAGTTCTTCAGGACGATTTAAAGGTTTCTAAGCAGATTGTAACGTTATTAGTAGATAGGTAAGTAGTTTTCTTTAGCGTCGCTGTGTCACATTAATATTAGTAACGGCGCCCTCCTTCTCTATCCAAACCTGTGACTGGCACTACCAGAATACGAAACCTGGCGCTACAAACAGTGGCGTTCGCATGCAGCGGCAGCGTTATAGGCAGAGCCTTCTGGTTATAGGCATTTGACGTGCGTCGCCACCTATCGAATGTATTGAAGACTATTTTTTTCTCGCATCGCCACCTATCGAATGCATTGAAAATTACTTTTTATCGAAACGCCACCTAGCGAATGTCCAGTTCAGTGCATCCTTGCATCCGATGAGCGGAGCACGTTCTGGACGTCATATCAGCTGGAAACGGGATGCTTCTGAGCGGATTGGTTGGCTGACGGGTCTTGGGCTTCAGCGGCAGGCAGCGGCGGCGGCACAGGGCGTAGCCACTCATTCGGATGCTGGTAGGATGCAACGGATATTCCAAGATGGCGGCTGAATTCTACGAAGTTGGCGGAGGATGTGAAGCCGGGCAAAGACAGGATGATATGACACAGAGGTCAACAATGGGGACAGGTCGTATATGATTTAACCCTTAATTGCGATTAACCCTACCCAGATGCATGCTGATCGCGTAGAACTGCCGGAAGTCTGTCGGTGTCTACCCCGTTGGCCGACACCCTGAGACTGGCCGACTGACATGCTCTCTGTCAGGGCCTTCCTTTCCTCCTCTCCCTCCCCCAGCACATGGCACCCTTGCCTTCCGCCTGACTAACTGTCTACCTGCCGCCTTGTTTGTCTGCCTGTACGGCTGTCCGGCTCCTTGCTTGGCTCTCAGTCTGATTGCTTTCCTGCCTTCTTGTCTGCATATCTGTCTACCTACCTGTCTGTCTGTCTTGCTGTTTGTCCGCCTCAGTCAGCTTGCTTACCTGCCGGGTTGTCTTGGTCTCGAGGCAGCTTATTGTGGTCCTAGTCTCGTTCCCGCCTCCCGGTCTTTGGAACCTTCTGCTTGGTCTTCATCTGGGTTTTAAGGTCATGATTTGGCTTTTTGGTAACTGTCTTGAAGCGAAGTCTCGTTCTGCCTTCGTCTCGGAGTTGATGTTTGGACACTCGATAACGAAAACTACGCATAGGACATTTCCCTTCCCTTATTGAAAAAACATGCACCTGCAATGCTAGTTCATGTTTAATTATATTTTAGCCATGTTTGGCTTTCCATGCAGGAGTAACCTGAGCCTCACTACGATATCGGTAGCGTGATGCAGCTTTCTCGAATACATAGCACTGTTTTAAAGCTATTTAAAGGTGTCTAAGCTGATCATAATCGAAGCATTATATTAGTAGTTGTTAGTGTTTAACGACATCTTTTGGTTGCAGCCAAAGGATGTTGTTACTATTACTATTGCTATTATTATAATTACTATTACTATTACTAATTACGATTATTGTTATTATTATTATTAGTTATTATTATTATCATCATCATCATCATCATCATCATCATCATCATCATCATCATCATCATCATCATCATCATCATCATCATCATCATCATCATCATCATCATCATCATCATCATCATCATGGGGCCGTCCATAAAGTACGTCACGCTCCAGGGGGGGAGGGGGTTTAAGAAATGTGACAGTTTGTGACAGGGGGAAGGGGGTCAGGCCATGTGTGACGTCACACATTTATTTTATTTTATTTTATTTATAATTTATTTTTTATTTTTTAGTAGAATTTCATAGCTTTAAAAATAATTTTCAAAAATTTTCTGAAACATTTTAATTAGTTTTATGTCAAAATAGCATGAAATGCATATCTCCTGAATGTGTTTTTCACGATTCCTCTCGCTAGGAGCGCTAGTAATGCTGTTGCGAAGCCTTGTTTATGTATTAGCCTTGCTTTCGGAAGTATTATTATTTCTATGTTCGAAAGTGTGACGTACTTTGGGGGGGTCGGGTCCGAGTTTTGTGACAGTTTGTGACAGGGGAGGGGGGGTAAAATGGTCAAAAATAGCGTGACGTACTTTATGGACGGCCCCATCATCATCATCATCATCATCATCATCATCATCATCATCATCATCATCATCATCATCATCATCATCATCATCATCATCATCATCATCATTATTATTATTATTATTATTATTATTATTATTATTAATTATTATGCAGCAGAACGGGCCAATTCGATACCTGGGTTTGGCACACACTCAGTGGCGGCTCTAGACTTTTGCAACAAGAGGGGGGCACGGGGGGCCGGGGAAACAGATGGAGGGGCCAGTCTATTTTCGTCAAAAGTGAGAATGGTGACACGAGACCTGTATTGGAGCTACATACATATATATATATTATATATATATATATAAATAAAAATATATATATATATATATATATTCGTTTACATGAATTGTTTAATCAACAGCCTCAAGTTAAGACACAAATGGAAACAGACTCACTTTGTTAAAAGTAAAACCTAGAAACTACAAACAATACATGCACTTTTAATTACAGTGCAAGTTTTATTAAGACTGTCATGCCTAGAGTCAAACTGTTCCCACAAAGGCATCAATGATAATCGACTCTGCACGAACACATTCAACTAACAGCATTGATAAACTGCGCTCTGAAACGAATATCAGACATATTTGCTTTGCAGATATGTCTAATATCAGAAAAGACTTGTGTTTTGGCGTTAAAGATTGTATACCAATCATAATAGTAAGCGAATGGTCAGAGATTATTGTCGATTTAGTTCGGAATGATATAATAACTGGATGTAGACAAGTTGCCTATATAAATGCAGTCTGTGGGTCCACTTCAGAACGATGTACAGAGTTTTTATCTGCAGCAGAGCCCGAAAAGAGCCTGGGCATTTATGAACACACTGTTTGGGTAGGGTAGACCAGGGTAGTACAGTTTTAAGTTTGTTGAGGAAGGATTCAGATAGAGTCTCAGTGTGTAGGCGTAGGTCTAAAGGAAGAACGTTCCAAACCACTGGGCCTATACTACTGAAAAGGCTCGATTCTTCATAGTTGCAGTATGAGCGAACGAAACCAAAGAACTCCCTTTTCCGTAAAGCATTGGGGATACCCGAAGTCAGACAGCATTGCTCTCGAAGGTAAATTGGGCGAAGCCTTAGCTGGTGATGTCGCCATACCAGGGCAGCTACCCTGTACTCAATATACTTGCGGATAGGGAGTCAGTGATGGATAGCAGGAATGTAGCTTATACGACAAGAAAATAATTAAGACTCTCAGGAAGTAAATAGGTCATGTTTGTGAAATCACCACAGATAAAATAACATCGGATTTCATCATGCTTCATGCTTAAGCAAGTAATACCTTTGAAAATATCAAAATTAAATTATACCATATTTCATAATATTTTGGAATAAAATTTGGGGGGGCCACTGGGGGGGCCACAACCTCAGTTGGGGGGCAAGTGCCCCCCTGGCCCCCCTGTAGAGCCGCCACTGCTTACACTAAATGAGTTAGACTTTCAATGCGTCCTTGCAGGTGATGCTAAGTATCTTGAAGAACCTCCAGCTCATACAATGTAATGATCGAGCTTGGAGACAGGTCATAGTTGACTGCCTGTCAGGGGTTCATTTCTTGACCCCAGGAACTTCTTCAGTGGGAAAATACTACGTCTTTGTTAGACCTCGGACTATAATTGTTGCCTGCCATATCTGTCAGAGTCAGTTGTTGGCCAATATTCTGCGTCTCAGTCTTGCAACTCCACTGGCTTCTCGTCTTGGATGAGTATTGCATTTTCAAGTCTTGTATACATACATGTAGAACACTCCCTGTCTGCCTGTCTGTCTGTCTACCTGCCTGCCTGTCTGTCTGTCTGATTGTCTGTCTGTCTGTCTGTCTGCTGTCTGTCTGATGCATGGCTGTCTGCCTGTCTGCTTTTTGTCTGCTTGTCTGTCTGTTTGCCTGTCTGCCTTTCTGTCTGTCTGTCTGCCTGCCTGCCAGCTTACCTGTCTGTCTGTCTGTCTGCCTTTTTGTCTGTCTGCATGCCTGACTTGTCTGTCTGTCTGTCTGTCTGCCTTTCTGTCTCTGTCTGCCTCTCTGTCTCCCTCCGTGGTCGTATGGATGACTCTCTGACGGACTAAATACTGTCTTGTATGACTGCTTTCCTGCATTCTTGCCCATTGGCTTCCTAATGTTGGGTCTGTCTGTCTGTGTTTCTCTGTGTCTGTCTGTGTCCGTCTATATGCTTTTTGCCTGCCTGCGACGATGTGCTCATCTCTGCGATCATCTATTCATGAAGGTGAGGTTTGGTAGGTCAAATTAGGTATACGAGTAAAATAGAGTCTGGAAAGGTTTAGGTCAGGCAAGAGTGGATGTGAAGTAAGGTAATGCTAGTAATAGCTTAGTCGCTGCCGCCTGTACCGCTGCAGAATTTTTCCATTCTTTTAATTATCATTTATAAGTGTTTTTGATGAAATGAGAGAGAAATCTATCTGCGGCCTGATAAGAATCGTTTTAAAGCTATTTAAAGGTGTCTAAGCAGATCGAAACATTATTAGTAGTTTTTAGTGCTTAACGACATCTTTTGGGTGCAGCCAAAGGATGTCGTTAGTACTACTACTATTACTATTATTATTATTTTTATTTTATTATTATTATTTATTATTATTATTATTTTTCTCCATCAATCAACATCAATACATCAGTCCACAAGGATGCAGTAGCTGTCGTCTAAAATTAACGTCATAAATGCCGTTGGTGTCACATCTCCCTTAGGTCTATCCGTTAAATTCATTTCATTTCATTCAGTTCAGATATTTATATAGCGCCCCTTCAAGATTTCTACTCAGAGGCGCTCCCGACTACAGCGCGGACACTTAATCGGAGTTTCACGCCGAAGCGCATGAGCAATTGCGAGTGAAGGACTTGCCCAGGGTCCCTACGCGGCGGCTTGAGGTAGATTCGAACCCGCAACCCTCCGGCTGCAAGGCACCAAATATACCCCTTGAGGTGGATTCGAACCCGCAACCCTCCGGCTGCAAGGCACCGAACATACCCCTACACCACCACGCCCCACGCGGAAAGCCACCGAGTTGTACCGCTGGACAGTAGGCCTAATAGAGAGACGCTGCAGCAAGAAGCAGGTCTCTCTCTTGTCTCCTGTGGACAGCGTCAGACTACGACCTAATTTTAAATTTAAAGTTTTGGCCAGTGGTGTTAATTGGACCTAAGGTCTCGAGACGAGTCGAGAACTAGAGGCATTATTATTATTATTATTATTATTATTATTATTATTATTATTATTATTATTATTATTATTATTATTATTATTATTATTATTATTATTATTATTAATATTATTAGGGCCTATTATTATTATTATTAGGCCTATTATTAATAATAATAATAATAATAATAATAATAACTGGAAAGGCTATCCCTCTTCCATCTCGGGCATCGGGTCAACAAAAGAACCGACGAAGGCCACAGCGTTAAAGAGCTGAATTGTCAACGAAAGTTGGTCTTTGAAAGAGAAAGGTCGTCTCTGATTTTGCAGTAGGCCTGATTTCGTCCGTCCGCCCGTGTCAGATGACGGTCCATCTATGTGATAAATGCAAGGCCTCTTGAGTTAATGGAACCTAAAGTTTCCAGGGCCAGCTGAATGAAGTCATGTGTGTCTAGAAGGGGCTGGTATTTTTTATTCTTTCTGTTGCCTGCTATTTCTGCTGCTGCGCCTGCTGTCACGGCCGTTGCCTGTAGATAGGAAGGCGCTAGTGTGTCAACCACCGTTGCGTCCCATACGAGGTTTCGGCCCGCTCTCCATGGTATAAGGGTGTCTCTTACCATCCGAGCGTAGCATGCCCCGTGGCTCCTTAACCGCTAGTAAGCCGGATTTGATCAGATTGCGTTGGATCAAATCGTTGATGGCCGTGTGTCGGGCCACGCGACCAAATCCCAGAGAGCAGGAGAGGCCGTGTGTTCCTCTAGCGGTAACCAGTGCGCCGCATGCGCAGACGTGAGGTTGGCATATGTACGTTGGCCCCATTTATAAGGCGAATGGTCACTACCCAATGAAATTGAAAACACAGTAAGGTCGACGTCATTGTCCTTAGCAGTAAAAATGTCGTTTAAAATGGATACTATGTGAAAGACAGATCCATTTAAACACCTTTAAAACGCTTACATTGTAAGATACATATAAACAATTAAGAGCTGTAAAATTGCATATTTTCTGACGCTTGTTAATCACATTATAGGCCTAAAGTTCTGTCTTGACACCTTTAAATGGAGCCTTTCGGTGGCTATGAATTCATTTTCACTTTTACGAACCCTCGCTGTTTTGTACTCTCACAGTGCTAGCTAGTCCCAAGCCTGGATAAAGGAGGAGGGCGACGCTAATCATATTTGTTATGACACCGTGTCGTTAAACAGCAACTAATCAACTGCACTGTATATATACTCGGTCACTGCACGTCCACGATTTAGTGCCAGGCAGTGCCAGTCACAAGCCTGAACGAAGGAGGAGGGTGACGCTAATGATCTTTGTAATCACACAGTGTCCTTAAACTGAAACTACTACTACTACTGCATATGCTTTAAATTGTCGTCAACGATCTTTCATATCATACGACAACGTCAAACCTTGGAATAATAATTAGGCCTATTCGCAGTCTGTTTGCTGTGAAACTGTACAATGTTTTCTATGTACGTCAACTGCCCTGGCAGCCACAAGATGTCGTTAAATACTGAATAACACTGGCCACTATACGAAACACAGATCTATTTAAACACGTTTAAATGCTTTCACTATAATCGCGCTCAATATTCATATTCTTTAAAAGGCTGCATTATGCCCATAATGATTTATATCCTTCAAAATAATGTGAATAGGCGTAGGCCTACATCCAATCGCAGAATCTATGCAGCTTATCTGCGGTGAAGTCTGCAATTTTTTCTTTGTACGTCATTGGCCCTACAGGCAGGCACTAGATGTCGTTGAACACCACTGCAATTAATTTTACCAGCGTAATCGTAATCTCGAGATTCCTGCAGTGCCCAAAAAGGCGAAGTCGCGAGAATTTATTCACAGGCGTTAAGACACCTTTAAATTGATAGTTTCCGACGCCATATATTTTCGCTTTTTCACCGATGTAAAAATGCAGAACCGGTGCAGTAGTCTAGTGATTACTATCAACCGAAAGGTCGTGGATTCGATTCCCGCCAAGGCAGAAGTTTGTTTGAAGATTTCGGCTGCATTTGCGCCCGTATCCAATGCAGCTACAGTGAGTATATAGCCTACCGACCGTACACTGTGGATGTGAAGATGAGACGGCAAGGGAGAGGACAAGCCACCCACCGTCATAAGCCGAGGCAAAGGAAAACGAAGTCGTCAACATTTATACCCTTGATTGCCTCTCAGGCTAGTCTAAGGGGCTGCTCTTCTTCTTGCACAACAAAAATATCGAAGTGTAAATGTGAAACCTGTTAAAAACAATTTCATATTGACGTCAGCGGCCTTTGCTACTACAGGATGTTGATAGACCACTGGAATCCAATCGCCTATATTGCCCTTGAGACAATGTCGACGATGTTGTTAATCACTGTAGGTGCTAAGTAATTAATGTTGACCAATCTGGTTTATTAAATTCGATTGACCAGGAAATGTTACCGAAGGGCAAAAGCTATTACTAAATGACTGCCTTATATTGAATATCGATCAGTCTCATTAATTAATTAATTAATTCATTCATTCATTCATTTAATATTTGTATGTTAGTTCCTTCATTCCTTTATTACCTCACTCGCTCATTCACTAACTAACTAACTAACTAACTAACTCACTCACTCACTCACTCACTCACTCACTCACTCACTCACTCACTCACTCACTCATCCATCCATCCATCCACACATCCGTCCACTCACCTACCCATCAATTCACTCACCCACCCAACCCACCCACCACCCACCTACCCATACATCATTCCTTCCAATCATCCATATCGTAACATGCAGTGTAACAGCCTCCTCTGTAGCCATTGCTCGTATGCGTCCTCCTTCCATTCACCTCGATACCAACCTCCTATCAGACCACGTGGCTAACTCCTGCTCAAGGCTGCTCACTGCATTCAGACGAGATCTAATCTAAGATGACTCATTTAAACACTGGCGCACTATAAAGAGGGCGCCGAGATTATTCTGCAGCCGGCAGAGGTCGCCTCTAACTGTTGTTCGGCGATTTGTAAGAGTAGTCATTAAAGCATTCCATCCCTCCATCCATGTTAATCCATGCCACATTTATCCATCCATGTATGTACCTACCCATGTGTCCATGTGTGTATGTATGTAATGTATGTACACCACCCATGTACCCATACATCATGTCCTATCCAATCATCCATATATGTAACATGCCTTGTAACAGCCTCCTCTGTAGCCATTGCTCGGTTGCGTCCTCCTACCATTCACCTCGATACATACGTCCTATCAGACCACGTGGCTAACTCCTGTATCAAGGCTGCTTCCTGCATTATGACGTATGTATCTAATCTAAGATGACTCATTTATATACTGGCGCACTATAAAGAGGGCGCCGAGATTATTCTCCAGCCGGCAGAGGTCGCCTCTAACTGTTGTTCGGCGATTTGTAAGAGTAGTTTATAAAGCATTCCAGCGCCTTAATTGATGTTAATGTATGCTAGTGTGTATTTATGTATGTATGTATGTATGTATGTGTATGTATGTATGTATTTATGTATGGTGAGTATGGTTGTATGCATGTATGTATGTATGTATGTATTTATGTATGGTTGTATGTATGTATGTTTGTATGTATGCATGTATGTGTGTATGTGTGTGTATGTGTTTATGCATGTAATATGTCTCTGTGTGTGTGACTGTGTATGTGTTTATGTTTATAAGTGTGTATCTGTGTATGCATGTGTATGCATATATGTATGTATGAATGTATGTATGTATGTATGTTTGTATGTATGCGGGTATGTATATTTATGTATGCGTGTATGCGTATGTATGGATGGATGTGTCTGTGTATTCAACATTACATTTTTCAAAGAATGTGCTTTTGTGAGGTATTCTTACTGATTTTCAGTGAAATATTTCAAGAAATAACAGTCAAGCCTGTGTGAAGTACAATCGAAACATAGTTTAGCTTAAGAAACGTTGCTACAAGGTTATTTGCAAGTCTAAATAATTTCACTCACCATAAAATGAAGGAAAGGACTAAGAAGAAAGAGCAGTTCCTTGCATACCTCTTTTAAGTAGTTTATTCGTTCTATATGTAAGTGACACGGACGGCTTTATTAAACTGATGATGAAACAAAAGGTATAGGCACTAACTGTTGAGAATATCGAAGTCCTTGCACACCTCTTTTAAATATTGTATTCGGCATATATGTTAATGAAATAGATAACCTAGTGCAGTTTCCTCAACACTCCATGCAGTAATAGCTTCTGTTCAAGTTGTTCAACGACAATGTGTGATAACAAAGATCATTAGAGTCGCCCTCCTCTTATATCCAGGCTTGGGAATGGCACCTTCAGAGTACGAGCAGTGGCGGAGTTAAAAAACTTCGTGTGATAATTTTATTCCACCTTTAGATAAATGAAATAGAAAATTTAGAGAAGTTTATTCAATACAAGGTCTCCTCCTTTAAGCTCACATATTTCTAAAAGCAGGCCTATATATAAAAGAGAAAGGAGAGTACCGGGTAGTAGTTAATGACATTTCTAGGCCATCTTTGTAGACTTTGAACGAACGTATGACATGCTCTATATATCAACTATTTTGAATAAATTACAAAAAATAAAAGGAAATATGCTAATTTGCATCGCTAAATTCCTCACCAATAGACTATAGGATGTTTCAAGTAAAAGTGTTCTCAGAATTTTCAGACAAATTTATTCGGGCAAATGGCGCGCCCCACGACTCTGTTATTTCACCTCTGTCGTTCTTACCAGAAACTAGCAGGGAAACATGTCGTGGCCTCGTGGGCGATTTTTAGGGGGGGGGTCCATTGGACTTGGGAGTATATTTCTACATTTTTTTCTAACAGTAATGCATTTATTTGGGGCTTGAACCTGTAAAACCACCCCCTAAATACACCCATCGTTCTTACTTGTAATAAATTACACAAACCCTGCAGGAAGTGATGGACGATTGTAAGAAATTAATTGAACTATATAAATGAACTTTAAAGACGTCAACGATCTTTGTAGCGACAGAATGCCGTTAAACTTTAGAATTCTACTAGACTAGCAATTAGTTAATTCACAATGTAAGAAATGGTTAAATCAACCATATGAAGAGCAGAGCAATGATACGGATAGTTACCGACTTCATTTTCTTAGCCTCGGGATATGACGGCGGATGACTAGTCCTCCGCCTACCGTCTGATCTTCCCACCGACAGTGTACTAATTATAGCTGAGTTGGCTAGGGGGCGCAAGTGGGGCAGAACTCCCGAACAAATTTCTGTCACGGCGGGGATTTGAACCTCTGACCTCTCGATTGACAACCAAACATGCTGATCACTAGACTAGCACGTACCGCACTAAATAAGTAAGTAAGCAAGCAGGCAAGTAGGCAAGTAAGTAAGTAAGTAAGTAAGTCATCTTCATTATGTTTATCTTTATTTTCTGTCATTTGTCTCTTAAGAAATATTATAAACACGCAAATTCCAAGAATCCAAACAGATAAATATCAGAGTTTATAGATAGAATAAATAGTGCAAAACCGTTCAAAAACTGTTTCCTTGGATACATTTATTTTCAGTCGAATCATACAAACTGCCCTGGCCCCGTTATTTAGTGTACATTAGCGGTGCGTGTTTAATCCCGAGCGACTGATCAAATGGAGCCTCCATAAAACATCTCCTGCATGGGTAATACAATAGACTGGCCTGGAACTTCTGTCAACAGGAAGCTCATCTTTTGTGGACGGCGGAACAATGTTCGGTCTTTATTGCATTTCACTAAAAAGAATGCTTTTATCAGTCGAGGCTTTGGCTGATTGGTAGCGTGTCTGGACTCTCTACTATGGCTGTCAGCGGGTTCGAATCCCGTCGTGTTTCGGAATTCTGTGTTGCGTTAAGGAATTACGAGAGTCAACAGGAAGACAGCTATGAAACGAAATACCTATCACTTTACTTTGCCTTACATACCCCACCTTATACCTTGCTAAACATACCTCATTTATCCTTTCATACCCTGCCTTCCCTGTATGACGTTATCTTATTTGCCATGCCTTCTTCCCCTTTGATTGCCTCCCTTCCCTTCCCTTCCTCTCTCCTTTTCCCTTCCCTTCCTTCCCTCCCTCCCTCCTGTTCCGTAACATTGCCTGACCTTGCCTTCTCGTTCCTGACCATATACGTTACATTCTATGACAGATGTGACGAAGCCGTGCATGACAGTGGCCGAGCGGTTGAGGTTGTACCGTGAGCGTCAGGAGCAGATCCAGCGAAGAGGAATCGAGACATTGAAGGAAATGGACGCACGAGCGGAGGAATACAGGAAGAAGCAGGAGGAGGATCGAAGGAGGTCGATGAGGATGGCAAGGACGAAGGAGGAGGAACAGAGAGCCAGTGTAGAGGAACGAAGGAGGAAGCTACTGGAAGACGAACACGTAAGTCAACGCATATTAAACACAACTGATTGCTTGCTTACTTATTTACTTCATTTTCGTTATTTCGTCTTGCAGGCTTGCTTACACGTTTTTTTCTTGCTGACCTACAAACATAGCTGGGCCATTATCCCAAAAGTGTCCAATTCGGTTTTTGGAAAATGAAATTTTTTTTTATCCCAAACTTTCTTGCAAGTATGTTTTTAGTCGGCTACTATGTTAAATTTAACTAATCTGAAAGAAATCCAGTATATTTTGTAATCGTAAGTTAATTATTTTTAACATTTTATACAAAAGAAACTCCTGATTTGTCATTACCATCCCCCTTTTTTACTTGATCACACAGATCTGAAATATAGATTTTTTGCAATTATAAACTAGATGATACCAGCAATTATTTGGAATACTGCGGGCCTTTCCTTCACAAAATATATTAGTCTGGTGCTGAGAAATGAAGCAATTTATCGAAATTATTAAAAATCCACTGTAGTATTTTCAGTGTCAGAAAAAAATCTGTCCAGCATTGACTACAACTGTGTATTATATGCATTAGGTGCAATTTGGCAAACATTTTCAGAGTTCATAGTAAATTCTAACTACTTCCAAATTTTTTTAAATTATTTTTATTCCCACAGGGATGGTAATGACCCTTGAGGATGGTAATAACAAATGCGTCATTACCATCCCTATGAAGATGGGGACGGTAATGAGAAAATCGCAGAATTCTGAAAAAAGGGACGGCAATGATTAAAACAGCCAGTCGACGGTAATGACGAATGCTGTCAGTAATCACAGCGCGCAAAATATTTCCACGTCAATTACTCCTTCTCATAATGAATTTCCCTCTGTTCAACAAAAGCCATACATAAAATCAGTTATTAATGTTGTAATTTACCGAACCCATGAAATACATAAATGGATGGTAATGAAGCAGAAATTTTCTCTTCTCTAATTTACAGCAAACAAACCTTCATAAAATCAAGACAATCGCAAATATTGAAATGGCATTTCCGTTTCCTGTTACATGCACACCAGATCTCGTTCTCGTTCTACTTCTTGAAGTAAGTAAGTGCGTTTTATAAAAACGGGAGGCTTTCAAAAAATGAGGATGGCAATGATGCGTATATCCCTGGACAAATTTTGTAGGTTTTTTGGAGAAGGAAATACTATGGAAATCAGTGTAAATGCGTAATTATTGCATACTCTAGCTATTCATTAATCAAAATGAGAAACCTTTGTTACAGATTATTGCACCACATTTACGTGGCAGCTGAATGTCATGCATTGTACGTGGTGGCGGACAGGGGATGGTAATGACTTTTCGTGTACTTTTTGTAAAAAAATTAAAACTTTTCAAACATGTAGGAACTAAAATAGTGATGGAACATGTTCATCTTTTCATTCTTTCAACGAGAGAAAAAAAAATATATACAACTTATGAAAAAACTCCAAGAAAAACACATAGGACACCAGTTTGCCACTTTTGGGATATTGGCCCAGCTGCTTACCTATTTACATAATTATTGCCTTCTTACATAGGTAAATAAATATGCATAGATACGGATACAGAGATGCATACATACATACATACATACATGCATACATGCATACATACATACATACATACATACATACATACATACATACATACATACATACATACATACATACATACATACATACATACATACATACATACATGATACATACATACATGATACATACATACAATTTCTAACCGTTATGCATGCAATCATGTATGTTTGTATGATACAAACATACATGATTGCATGCATAACGGTTTGATTACTTACCTGCTTACTTTATTGCATCAACCATCTCTATACATGATTACTCATCACAATCTATAGTCTAATCTACTGACTTCTATAGCGCTATAGTGGGTTCCAACCTTGCGTGTGTAATAAGCGTTTTGAATGAATGAATTACTTAATTATTGAATTAATTAAATGAGTGGTGTTTCTTGCGTAGGAGCGTCGACTCTTGAAGCTTCAAAAGATGTGGGAGAGCAATCGAAGAGCAGGCGAGACGAATCGAAGGAAAAGAAAGAAATCCGGTAGTAAACAAGAAATTTAAAAAAATTATCAATTAAAAGATAGAATGTTAATAATGTTAGTATTGTGTTATTATGTTGATATTATTACAATTTTCACGAACGCGAAGTCACACAGAAAATTTAATGCGAATCTGAGGCGCGTTTAGTCAGTCGTCAGGAGAGGAGCCGATAGATCAATTATTGATCAATCAATATTCCTTTATTTTCAGTTACACTTAGTTACACATGAACAATTAGAACTTACACACGAGAAAACAGTTACTATTTCGCTTACACTTTTTACAAGTGAAGAAAGTAAATATCTTGAATGTACTTTCTATCTATGTATATGTATGTATGTATGTATTTATGTAGTAGTAGTAGTTTCAGTTTAACGACACTGTGTGATTACAAAGATCATTAGCGTCGCCCTACTCCTCCTTTATCCAGGCTTGGGACTGGCGCTGACAGAGTACAATCAGTGGCGGAGTTATGTATGTATGTATTTATGTATGTATGTATGCAAGTATGTATATAATGTATATGTATATGTGCTTATGCACGTATACGTATTTACGTTTATAAATATGTATGGATGTATGAATAATACTATAATAAGAGCAGTATATGAATAACTCCAGTGTTGGTTTCTGCTTGCGTTTCAGCTGCCTGGCGCCTTGGAATGGGATCTGGGGCGATGTCCGATGGTACGTTGTCTAGCGGGGGTCGAACTCCAACCCGTCCGAATCGACCTCATAGCATCGCCGGTCAGGTACCAAACTATGCCCTGCCAACGGTCGCTTCACAGATCAGATCAGCGAGAAGAACAAGCGAAGGAGGATACGAGGGAGAAGTCGTTGCAGTCTGCTACAGATGCAGTATGTTATTCACTTCAACAATCAATGAATTAATGAATTAGTGAATGAATGAATAGGTGAATGGATGAATTAACGAATGAACGGATGAATGAATGAATGAACGAATGAATTAATAAATGGATGAATGAATGAATAGACGAGTAGATGGATGAATGAATGAACGATTGAATGGATAAACGAATGAATGAACGTATGAATGAATGAACGAATGGATGAACGCATGAACGAGTGAATGGATGAATGGATGAAGTGAATAAATGATTAAGTGAATAAATGAATGAATTAGTCAGTGAGTTAACGAATTAAGGAATTATGACTAAATGGAATAATGGACGAACGAAAGAATGAGAGAGTGAAGAAAGAAAGAATGAATGAATGAATAGACGATTGAATTAGCCAGTAAGTGAATGAATAAATAATGAATGGATGATGAATGATTATAAAACGGGTGAGTGAATTAACGAACGGAAGATCGAATGAATAATCTATAGAGAGATGAAAGATCGATTCACTCAAAATCGATCAGTCACTAATTGATTAATTAATTTTCTGACAAGTTGTTCGATCGGTGGTCAGTCCCTCTATCGACTTATTGATCGAGCGACGAGTGAGATGATGACCAGCCGACCGGTTGGCTGCCTCCCTACCATGGTGGTTTCTCCGGAGAATTTCAGGGTTGAACCCTGGGCTTTAAAGGAGATGGGCGACCAAAAAGCTTTCAGAAGCGTCCTTATGTAAAATCTTATTATCTGGGGTTCCAATATGGAATGGAATTGCATGGAGACGTATACATGTACAACTGTACATGCTGGAAAGTAGGGCTATTTTGGGGCGTAGAGCGCCGATATTTACCCTCCTGTGCGATAAATATCACAGTGGTACATCGCTAAGCCTCATCATCATCTTCATCGTCATCGACATCGTCATCATTACCTGTGTATGGTAACTCATCCTTGACCGAAGTACAGTGATACACGCAGTTACTACAGTAACGCACTTTTCAAATTGAGGAACGTTAAGTAACATTATTATGTGTTGTCACTATGGTAAAGCATTGTTTGTTCAATTTCATTACGTAACATCATGTCGTTACTATGGTAACGAATCATTGGTTTAATTTCATTATGTTACGTCCTATATGTCGTTGCTATGGTAACGCATCATTTTTTAAATTTCATTACGTAACATCGAATATGTCGTTGCTGTGGTAACGCATCATTGGGTGCGTTACCATGGCAACAGCATCCTTGCCTGCTGCAGGATCCTCATCACCGGCGACGAGGCAGCGATCGCGCAGCGCCGAACCACCTGTCCGTTCAGGTCACCACTCCTTCTTCAAGATGGCGGCCACCACTGACCTTCCAATGACCTCGACCTTCAGCAGAGGGACCTCCTTGTCAAGGTCGATGCCTCCCTTTGGAGCCGGGGCAGCTTCCGTCTCTGCGCCAACTCAGCCCGCCATTCCCCTCCCTCCGAGGTCCTCCCGGTCAACATCGTTCAGCTGCCGGTTGACGTCGAAGGGATCGAAGCCAGACGACCATGGGAAGACGGAAGCGGAAACGAACGGAAAGACGGAAGGACAGGGAGAGGGGGAGGAGCGGAAGCGGAAGTCCTTTCCATGGCTGAACCGGAAGAAAAGCCGCTCCACGAAGAGACCGACAGAACCGTCCTCTGAGTTCCGGTTGTTCTCCTTCCGCCACCAGGACGGAAAGGCGTCGATGACGGTCGCCAGAGGGCTGAAGACTTCCGGCGGAAAGGCGACGATGGAGGCGTTTCAACAGTCAAGGCAGCTGAAGCCAGTCCAGAGCAACGACGTCAAGGCAACGCCGAGGAAGATCTCCCGAGACAGCGGAGGAGGTCATCCCCCGACGGCAGCTCCTCAGCCGCTAAGGCAGATCGACAGACCAACGAAGCCCCGCCCACAGTCGACAAAGAACGATGACGTCAGTAGCATCAAAAACAGAAGCCATATTACCATGGAAACGGACTTGGATACGCTCGAGACGAGGCCTGTGTTGCGACGGAGCGATGCCAACAAGCGTAGAGATGTTACCATGGAGATGCCACGATCAACGGCGCCCTCCGGTATCCGGCCTAATAAAATTTCCGTTGCCAAGGTAACCTTTATGAGTCTTAAGGAACGGTTTCTCTGAATAAGGTCTTTGACGAATAAAGCGTTAAATTTCGTTCGGCATCCCGTGAAGAGATCCAATAAAACAGGAATGGCTCATTAGGTAGGGTAAGTTCTCTCTAGCTTCAGCCATTCGAAAGTAATCCGTTCGCAGATTAGGCAATCTATGGCTTTGTATAAATGAGGCTGAAAATTGCTTAATTGATAAAAAAAATCGTCCATTGAATCTGAAGTAATCTGTGTAGCTACTCTATAACATTATTTAGGACAGTAAGGAGAGCCCTTTAGAGGGTCTTTAAAGACGCTATATAATAGTCCCACATACATGCATACATAGGCTACATGCAACAGTGCATACATACATCCATAGTATATAGTTTGTATATACATATGTACGTACATGCGTACATCCATACATTATGCATAAATATACATACGCATACACACAGACACACACACACACGCAAACACACGCACATATATATATATATATATATATTACATATACATCTATGCACACATAGATGTATGCATTCCGCGCTGAGAGCGCCTCAGTCAGCAACTAGTATAATATATTTTATAATAATAATTTATAGTGATAGTGATATGTAGGCCTATATCACCAAACCAAAGGGCGCTGTCATCATCATCATCATCAACAATTCCTGACGCCAGCCATTTGGCGGCGATGAGTACGAATAAATTATCTTCATTATCCTCGGTCATTGTCAATTCCATTGCTCTTCGTAGCGTAGCTTTAGTCAAGGTGATGCTATGTACTCGTTTATATTATCTATCCAGCGCAGTCTTGGTGATATATATATGTCAATGTAGAAATGCATGCTGACACTGATGCGCATAATTATACGCAAACGTAGTATCATATACAGAGCTGTGTTTGCTGATGTGAGATGTCAACTGACCATGTTCTGTCGTTTTCTTACTGTGTTCAGTTTGAGGAAGATACATCTGATGGCACTTCTAGATCATTGGATCGTGTCGGGTCACGCCCCAGTGAGAATCGGGATGACGTGGAGACGGTGGATAGCGGACGCGGGGATCTGTGGACAGAGGACGGCGGAAACTCGGAGACGATCAGCGAAGGCACCTCCCTGGAACAGTTCCTCGACGATTCCACTTCCGTCTCTGAGACGGCCGAGGACTTGGATCCAGCGAGGAGGTCCATGCGAGGGGACATCCCACAGTACCTGTTCGCCTCTGGGGTCCCTCTGGCCCAGCGGGATGAGGATGGGCTGCTGGAGGATGATGACACGGAGGAGACTGTCGAGATCTACGAGGAGCTGCAGATCTACGAGGAGGTGGAGGTGAGACGGAACGATGCGACGGAGTTGACCTTGACCCTGGAGAAGATAGTCACAGAAGAGACGCTGGAGATCATGTACCCTGATGATAGTTCCGTCCTCCATGGAGCCGGGCGTGGGTCCGTCAGCTCCGTATAGCTCCCTACCTCTCACAGGTCGCTCCTCCTCCTTCCACCGGATCAACTCTCGTCGTTCCTCTTTACACAGGGTAGTGTTAGTAAGAAACCCCAGTTTTTTGTTTTGTTATGTTTCGTTGTTGTTGCTGCCTCGCACCGGAAAAACATCTTGGCTTTCTGTCTGGTCTGCTCTTAGTATATGATACCACAATTATGCAAGTACCACTGCTTGGCGCTTTTGACGTCCAGCTGCAAGAAACTGTATATCGTTCCCTAGTTGTCTCTTAGGCCCTACTGTGAAACCCCGATTTATGTACAGTTGCTAGGCGATTTTGTTATCTACAGAAGCAAATGCCTTGTGCTCTCTCTGTATCTCCTTTAGTATGAAACCCAAATTCGGATAAACATTTGCCCTCGACTGAAACAATCTATGGCTAATTTCCTAGTTGGCTGTCATTGTGAAAACCCAATTCGTGTGCAACTGCTATAGGCGTCGTTGGCAGTGGACTGAAAACACTTTTGTCTCTTTGTATCTGATTTTTTATGATATCTCAATTCGGATGCCACTGCGAGACGTTATTGGCCTTCGATTGAAAAATCTGTGGCTCTTTTCCTAGTTGGATCTTTGAGTTAAGCCCTAATTCTGGTACCAATGCGAGGCGTCTTTGGTAAAGTGAATGCTTTGTTGTGATATCAAGTTGACTAGGCGTTTGTTGGAAGCAGAACTGGTCAACTACTCAACTGTAAGCGATTGCAAGATGTCCGTAATATTCTCCATTCAGTAGCAACGGTAAATATAATATTCCCAGGTTGTTTTAGTCCCTCCTGGCGTCCATTAAACTATTCCATGATGTGGCTTGGCTGATGTTTATAGAATAAACCAATATGCAATGTCTAAAAGAGCGTTAATTCATTATGCGGTAGAACAACAAACAGAGCTGTGTCGTGATCATGAGAACAGAACAAGCTCATTATTGCCGATCACTCAAACAAATGCGACGAGGCAGGTTCGATTCAGAGTTATTCAGACAAACCGAGAGACAAACATAGAGACATATAGACAGATATAGACAGACATATAGACAGACAAACAGACAGGCAACAGCTCATCGTATTGTACTAGGAAACGTATGTCAATTTCTTTCTTGAATCTTCTGCCAATTTCATTGCTGTATCTCATGTTAAATCTTGTAGCAATATTCCTGTTAAATTTTGAACAAATTTCTTAGTTGAATCTTGTGCCAACTCTCTGTTCAATCTTATGTTAAATTCTCTGCTCAACCTTGTAGCAATATTCCAGTTAAATAAAATTTTGGCTAGTTTCTCTGGCCAAAATTTTGGCCAATTTCTCTGTTAAATCTTGTGCCAATTTCCTTGCTGTAGACTATCTGCCAACTTCTCTGCAATCTTAGCAAAATTCGTGCAAAATTTTTAACAATTCGTCTGTTGAATCTTAGACTAAATTTTCTGTTGAATCTGATAGCAATATTCCTGTTAAATTTTGAACAAATTTTTCAGTTGAATCTTGTGCCAACTCTCTGTTCAATCTTATGCTAAATTCTCTGTTAAATCTTGTAGCAATATCCCGGTTACATTTTGGCCAACTTCTCTGTTGAATCTTGGCAATATTCCTGCAAAATGTTTTACAATTTGTGTGTTGAATCTTATGCTAAATTCTGTGTTGAATCTCGTAGCAATATTCCTGTTAAATTTTGGCAAATTTCGCGGTTGAATATTGTGCCAAATTCTTTGTGCTAACTTCTTTGTTGAAACGTGTGCCAATTTCTCTGGTGAATGTTTTTCCACTTCTGATAGTTCAATTTAAATAATTGTTTTTCAGTAATTAATTGCAGATCTTTTAAACGAACTCCATCACGACCTCACCTGTCAATTTCAGCATACCCCGCTTAACCTCTCTCCAGTAGCCCTTCACTCAAGACTGAAAATCAAACTTTCCATCTTATCCTAATTCTGCTCTCGCTCCCGTCATGACCACCATCAACATCTATTACCACCGTATATAGCACTATGTTGACCCCTCAGATTCTGACGTGGCACCAAAATTGACCAAACAACCTGACTCTTACAGACTTCATTAAATTTTTATATGGCTGGTCTCTCTGACGCGGTTTTTCTATGGCACTGAGAATTGCAGAGATTTATATTTGCATTTGCATTGTTCTAATATTCCTTTTTTCAACTACTTGTCTGCCGTCTTCTTCTTCAAGTAAAAATTGTCGTGATTGGTGAAGTTCTAGCAGTTTCTACTTTTCTATTAACTATTTGTGGACAAATTTGAAGGCGCTATATAAATTATAGAAGTCGCTAGATTATATTTGATTGTGACTTAAGGACTGTGACACATTCCTGTCAATTCCTTGTCTGATTTTGAGTTCATACTTCGGTCAGTCCGATGGTTTTTGTCGTCGAACTATTTTGGTGGAATTTCTTTGTATGGTGCTCCAGCTTCCATCGTATGGTTTAATCCGTTAAAAGTTACTGTTGGCGTAGATAAACATATGACGTAATGCTTGGAAAGGTAATTCTGGCGTTAGATAAATGTTTTGAAACGCATTACATGGCCTTACGTGGAAGAGTTCGTCTGGTGCGGACTGAGTTGTACTCTCTTGAGCTTCGATGTTGGTTCGTTGTGTTGTGTGATGCTGTGTTCCGGATCGGCCCCCAGCCCCTTACACGGGGTGATCTGGTCTAGTAGTATGGGAACCCTCCAATCGTTGTGTGTTCACTGAACGGTTCCGAATTGAACTGAATAAATCTGAGATCATGCGAACGGATCCGAAAAGATCTGAGAGGATTTTAAATTATCTGAATTGAACTTAATTGATCTAAACCAATCTGAATTGATCCGAACTGCTTTTGAGAGGAGCCAAACGTATGGTAGTTGATTTGAACAGAATAATTGTTACTGAGCAGAATTTGAATTATGTGGACGGATCTGAATTGATCTGAACTGATCTGAAATGTTTGCAGTGGATTTAATAGATCCAAACAGATCGTAAAGTAGCCTAAATGATCTGAGCGGATCTGAATTGATCAGAATGGATCCAGATTGATCTGAACGACTCTTAATTGATCAGAACTGATTCGAATTGATTTTAACGGATCCGAATTGATCTATGGGTCTTGATCTCCGATAATTTATTATAATTTATTAAAACTTGGCTCTCTGCAAATCAGAATTAATCAAATTGTGAAATCGTAAGTTGAAGGATTCCA
The DNA here is from genome assembly GCA_020284085.1 of Aporrectodea caliginosa. NCBI lineage: Eukaryota > Metazoa > Annelida > Clitellata > Crassiclitellata > Lumbricidae > Aporrectodea > Aporrectodea caliginosa. The sequence goes on from JACEVL010000971.1 coordinate 185,537, forward strand.
GTGGTTTTAGGCATCCTCATTATTTTCAGCAATTAATATGCTTTTAATGAGCTCGTGACATATATTTCAAATTGGGGAAGGAGTGATCGAGAAGAAAAGCAAAAGTTTGACCCCAATAACTGAGAGTCTGTAATAAATTCAGTCCTAATAACAATTCACTTTAGAACATGGAATTAGTAATGAACTTTTTGCTTTAGATAGCAGTTGGATTTTACGGTTGTTAGCTTGTATTTTAGAAAGTTTCTAAGGTTGAATAAGTTTCTTTATCATATTTCCATGTCTCGATGCAGTCATGCGTGACTTTCCATCAACCATGCAGTTCATTGTTGCTGCTTGCTGATAAAAGACTCTGGAAACGTGCGTCAGTGCGTGCGATTAAACAACTTCACTATGCTTGACTTAGACAATAGACTTGTTTTTTGCTTGTTGTTTCCATTTCATTGTTGTCTGCTGCTACTTGGGTGACCTTTGTTAATTTGGCTGCAGGGGTGTCGGCACGGTTTTGAGAGTGGGTCGAAGCCATTAGGGTAGGCCTAGGCTACACAAAAGCAGGGCTGCCGATAGAAATTCCGGGCCCCTAGGCAGAGCAGTCACGGGCCCCTAACTATCCTTAGACTTTATGAGAAATTTTTTAAAAACAAACTGAAATAATAATAGTGCGGGTACAACCCTACAAAATTATATTTATATATGCAACTATTGTAGTGTCCGTAATATTATATTTTAAAACGCATAAATCATAAACTTTGTATAACTGATTATAATATTTTTCATAAGTTGATTGCTGGGTCCAGCCCGGGCCCTAAAAGTCGCCAGGCCCCTGGGTTTTTGCCCCCTGCCCCCCTCTCGGCGGACCTTCACAGAAGGATGCTTCCGTGTCATCTCATCATTTCTGTAAAAGTTCTCATCATGGACGTTCTCCTGAGGGTCTGTACTGATTTGTCAGAGTGACGGTCTGAATTGATGCATTGAGCACTGTAAAATGACGCTAAAGAAGTCTTCCTATTAAATTATCAGATTTTGGATTAAGTGAGGAAGATTGCGCTGTATGTTATCAAAGATTTTGGCAATAGACTGACAATACGGTTTCAATTTTACTTTTTTACTTTTTAATATCTTTCAATAAGCTTACTTTTTGATGATCTATTCTGTCATTTTTACTCCTGTTTACTTTTTTAAATGTTTTGTTACTCTTTTTATGGTGTAGGCCTATTCAATCAATTTTATTTATCTTTCTTTTTTGCTCTTTTTTACTCTTTAATATTTTTTATGCATTAAGTAAGTCAATTGCACTTCTTTTCTCTTGTAGTCGTTTGCACGTCTTGCCTTTTGTCGTCGTGTATGGAGTGAAATTTTACTTCTCACGGTCTTGGGTGGATCCGTTACCACTGCCATTTCCCTCCCATCAGACCCCCTAGGCTTTCAACCCTTTCGAAAATAATAGGCGCCAAAACTCTACATTAGGGTCAGTAGTCCGTGGTTGCCGTTCCTTTGGCTCCAAAATATTTCAGTTGGAGTAGAAAGGGCCTCCCGTGCCGACGCCTCTGCTTGCTTGACAGTCGTGAGCGGCCACTCGTAGCCAGTGATATTTTCGTGAATAAGAAGTAGAATAAGAATAATAATTATTTGATTTTCGTTCAGCAGAAGTAGAAGTAGAATAAAAATTATTTTAAGAACGAGAATAGAATAAGAAGTGAAATTAAGACCTTCAGAAGTGAATAAGAATAAGAAGCATAAATATTTTTAGAACGAAAATTAAGAGACTTCTAATTTTTAGGTGCCATGTTTTATTACTGTGATGAAGTAGGTCCCTCACAGAACAGCAGAAGGACATTGTACCTGTATTCCTGGGTGTGGGTCATATAGCTTTAAACTGGTTTAAACCGGTCTTAGGGCTTAGGGGCTAATAATATGCAAATGCTGGGTAAATGCAGCTATTGTGCAGGGCTGAGGGGTTGTCACCGGCCCTCTGAGGGGGCCAGCCATAGGCCAGCAGGCTGGCTGACCAGAGGAGTGAGGTAAGATGTGATTGGCCAGTGGGCAGAGCCAGAGGTCAGGCACATGTGACTCAGGAAAGGTAGGCCACGGACAAGGGAGAATCCTTCTTGCCGTGGCTGGCTGTGAAGGAGAGAGGTCGTCTCTGGTGTAGAGAAGAGCGTAGAACTGCCGTCCGAGAGAGAAATCAAAGCAAGCGTCTCGCCAGAGCCTAGATCAAGGATGAAATATATACTAGGCTAGAAGATTTTCTGTAGTAATATCTAAGGCAGTGCTGTCCAACCCGCGGCCCGCGGACCGCATGCGGCCCGCCGGCAGATTCTAAGTGGCCCGCCGCAGCTCGCTAAACATTTGCAATTTCTGTTAAAATGAAGTAAAAGACAGTCACTGGTCTACTTGCATAGCTATTCGTTCGTAACTTGGCTTAGGCTATCATTTGACAACGTGTAGGCCCTACACAAAATCCAGTTCCCAAGACGCATTCATTATGATAACTCCATAATTAATTATAATACAGTTAATAATTTTCAATAAATTTTAGTCGCTGCTTTGAGTTGACTGGTGCGGCCCTCGGCTTCAAAAATTACTTCTTTGGTGGCCCGCGGTGTCAAAAAGGTTGGACAGCACTGATCTAAGGTGATATTGGTATTTGGACGGCAGAGAGGGTCAAGTTCAAGGAAACGGTCCACTTTGTTTGACCGGAGGACAAATCGGCCTCAGAGTTGTTTGAAGTGGCAGGAAGGCCTCTTGTGCCCTTAGTGATATTCTTTGTGTGACCTTTATTTAGCTCTTACTAATTTAATACCTAGTGTTATCAAATGTTACCTAATGTTATCCCATTCCAGCCGGGGTGCTTCCCCTATTGATCCACGGGATAGTTATGCATGGCAGGGACATGAACTCTCTGGTCGGCTTGAACCTGGGCTCATTAGCCACGAGTTCCCCCTTGATCGTGGGACGTGGATGCCATCGGACTCTTGGCAACGAAACCCATGCCTGCACTCGACCCATGAGGGATTAGAACCCGTTTATCAGGCCATGAAATAGGGAATTCTTCACAGTACCGCCGTACAGAAATATGTTTAAAATGCATGTTCCTTATTTGGATTTGACGTACAACTCTGCGCATACTGTGAATCTCGTAGCTAATCTCATGAACTCCAGCCTACTTTCGCCACAGTTCTGCACTCCTGGCCAACTCAGCTTTAATGAGTACACTGACCGTACGCTGTTGGTTAAAAGATGAGACAGCGAGGGAGAGGACTGACTCCCAGCCCTCATATGCCGAGGCTAAGAAAATGAAGTCGCTAACACTTCATACACATGGCTGCTTAAGGGACTGCTCTTCATTCCCTTCTTCTTTTCTTCTTCATAATATTCTCTGTGCATGAGGGAAATGGTTTAAAGGTTTTGTTCGTATCTCTAATCTTGATAAGTGCACGAATAAATAAAATTATATGTTAACCTGAACTTGAAGTAAAATTGTTTTAGAACAAGAAGTGGAAGTAAAATTATTTGAGAACTAGAAGTAGAAGTAGAAGTAAAATCGCTTCAACAGAAGTGAATAAGAAGTAGAAGTAAAATTAATTGAGAACTAGAAGTAGAAGTAAAATCGCTTCAACAGAAGTGAATAAGAAGTAGAAGTAAAATTAATTGAGAACTAGAAGTAGAAGTAGAAGTAAAATCGCTTCAGCAGAAGTGAATAAGAACTAAAAGTAAAATTAATCAAAGAACTAAAATATCACTGCTCGTAGCCTAGATTCCAGCCATCACTTTGCTATATTCGATTTTTGGTGCTTTGGTTATGCACTCGCTTACTTACTTACGTTTGTTGTTATACAATTATTGTTCATTGTGATATTAACGTTGCTTTCTTTCGTATAGATCAGCAAGTTTCCGTCTTTGAAATTAATGTTAATTATATGAGCCATTAATTTATATTAGGCCTATTTCGAGGTTGCCAAGCATAGGCCTGCTACATACATCTAGTTATTTTAGGCTCTGATACACTGTGTAGGCCTATGAGACGTGTTGTGTGCTGTATACAGACCAATAATGCACTTAATTTATGAGACAACAGTGTCTAGTTTGTTTGGAAATGTTCTATGGTTTTGTCAGTACAGATGGCAGACAAATAGTGTACGTTATTCACGAGACAATAGTGTCTAGTTTGTTTGGATATGTTCCACGGTTTTGTCAGTACTGATAGCAGACAAGTAATGTGCGTAATTTACGAGAAAATAGTGTCTAGTTTACTTGGGAATGTGCACTTTTTTATCATTACAGCTAACAGATAATAAACCTGCTTAATTTATGAAATGGTGTGTATTTATTTGGAAATGTGCCACACTGTCTAAACTTCACGATGAGTTATGTGATTGATACCGATATTATATCGTACACTAGTATTATTATTATGATTGATTCGGAGATGTGACGCACGTTTTTTCTAGAAATAAAAAACACGAGTAATGTTTTCAATTTATGCGACGTCATTGTATAAGTTTTCAGAAACTTGTGAATGTGAACTCATAGAGGCGACGTTAGAGTAAGGCTTTATTAGAATGCAAACGGTCCATGCCTTTTAGAATAGCAGATGTCTTTGTCCCGATGTTTCTGTAAAAAGCCTAAATAGTGTAAATAGGCCTAAATACGAGGCGAGTTTTATTAGGTATCGAGTTTGATGGAAGTGAAAAGTCAGTAAGTTTGTGTCTAGTAGGCTTAAGTTTGGAAGATATGGGTAACCCGATACACGCGTACATCCACTTTAGCCAAGCCTATTATAGTATACTCAGTCTTTGTCCCCTCGGTCTGTAACGGGCTCCCCTTGGCGCTACTTTTGGTACCCAGGGTTCGTTCTGATACTTTCTATCCTAACCTCAAAACTCTTTTTTTGGCCGTGCTGGCGTCGGGAGCACTTCCGCGTAGTAGTCTTGAAGAGGTGCTATATAAATCTCTGTAATGAATGAAATTTAGAAGTTTAGACTGCAATGCCAAGCAATCCCCAGCTTTTTTCAAATAGTTCTCATTAAGTCTAAGTATGAGCTTGGCATTATTTAAGAATATTCTCTAGTAACATTTCATATTATTAGTAGGATGTGAAAATGGAAGAAGGGTAGAAATTGGAAAACTCACTTTTTAGACAAAAGTTACACCCCAAAGTGGTTGGGTTTCTATAAATAACTTGAGCTCTAAATAGGGATTGTGTGAAACCGATAAGACATAGCATAACATTACATAGCACAGCATAACATAACATAATACCATAGAATAACAACATAATAACACAAAATAGCATGACATAACATAACATAGCATAGCATGGCAGAGGTTTTAAGTGGTTCAGAAGATTTCCATTATGTGTTAGTGTCGCGTCCTGCCCTCCTGGTGAGGTGCAGTAGCGCTGCTGTTGAGGGACATCCGGTCTTGAGCTGACAAGATTCGAATCTGACACAGACCTGGGTTTAACCACTACATTTCTTGTCTTAGATATGGCGGGTAATGTGTAGGACTTTGGCGCTTTAGACATTAGTCTGGCACTTCTACGGGGCAGAGCAGCATCATCCAGTTTGGCGGGCGCGCCAACTACCAGATCTGAGCGGGAACCAGGTACCAGGCCGTGAATATCGTCCGCGCCTTCTTCTGAAGGCTTTGCCAAGGGAAACAACCCTGCTGGATTCGAACCCTCAACAGCAAGTATTTCATTAGCATTTAACTGCCGCTCAGACTGTAGGTAGTCGACTACTAGATTTAATTTGCTTGCCTGATCTGTTTGGCGCTCTATCATTTGCTGGAAAAGAGAGCAAAGCTCGGTAACTTTCCGTTCTAGGTCAATGGAATCAGACATTGATAATTTCTTTTATATGCTTTTATAAGATTCAAATTAAATGGTTAATTACATACGAAAATCTGTTCTCATATCAGTCACAGGCACTCGGTCCTTCAAACAAAGGTTAAGAGTTCGAAACCTAAGTACAGATAATCAACGATGAGTCTTTAGTTAACGACGGATACTAAAATAGCAATCGCATGACTCATCACACGATAAAACACACAGTTTCGATTATACAATCACGTAGCACTAACCCTGCATAAAACACACGACGCACACAGCAGTCGAACACAAGCGAGGATCGAACCCAGGTCCTTCTTCCGTCGGAGCACACAGCTTCACCAGCAGTCGAGCAACCACGGCAATCGACACGACGACTCACACAGAGCGAACGACGAAGAATCAAGAAGAACGAAGAAGAACAACAACAACCCCGCGCATGGCATGCGTCGGGTTTATATAGCCAACAATTAAGCGGGAGCATTAAGCGCCAATATTAACGAATCACAGCTCAGCGCGCGACTGCAAGGTCCAATTACAGCGCTGCAAACGGGTGATGATCACGGATCAAATAATGAGCGAGGAATCAACTAGAGTGCAGGCGAAAGCACGCCTAGCGAACCGCAAGGGATGGTTCGCAACATTAGAACCACTGCAAGATAACTCGTAATGCTGAAAAACCATCAATCCCAGTATCTTCTTAAAAGCTGTGGAAATCAATGTCCACTGAGATAGTAATTAGTCATGCATCTGACTATGCTATCACATTTCAACTAAGCTATCAGTTACATATTCTGTCGGGTCGTTTTAAGACAGAGTCAACATAATGTGATGTACATTACATAATGTGGTGCATACGTTAAGAAGCCTGTAAAGGCGTCACTGTGATTCCCAGTTCGCTTACTAATCGAGGCTTATTTCAGACACTTAATTCTCGGGCTAGTAGGCCAGAGGTTCTTAACCGGTGTGTCGCGACACACTAGTGTGTCGCGGATCGACCGGCAGTGTGTCGCGTAAACATGGTGTGTCGTTGGTGTGTCGCGAAGAATTGGTGTGTCGCGAATTCTCATATCCGTCATTCTTGCATTACACTGACTTACTTACTTTAGCAGTTTAGCGAACGTAGGCTGAAAGAATTCGTAACACTAGGCCTATTTATCTAGTCTCTTTTATCGCAATCTGGGGCGGCAATGTGATTCCAGAATGAAGGATATGTACAAGCAGCCCTCAAGAACTCGGTTCTGGACAAAGACGTACAAAGAAGATCATTACAAAACATTTGCGAACAAAGCTATCAAAGAGTTGGTTTCATTTCATGATTCCTACTTATCTGAGCAAGGGTTTTCTCAGATGATCAGCACAAAGAACAATAAACTGAACAAACTGGTTGGAAGTGCCTTCTCAGCCTGCATGCCTACGTATTGCACTTACAAAAACTGTGGATCCTCGCTTTATATGATCCAAAGAAAAACCCAGAAGCAAAAATCCCATGAACTATTAGACCTACTTAAGTTAACGTAGATCCGTAGAAACGACGTAGAATCGTAGAATTGGATCAGTAGAAATTCGAATTTTAAAATAATTAGAAGGTTAGAAACTAGAAAGCATTCAATGTCAATATTTTTATTAATTTTCATTCATTAAACATGTTAACAATTTAATATTTTAAGTAAATAGACTAGTTTTCTTTAATTTAATTTTAACGATATTCACATAATTATATGACGATTGCTTGGTGTGTCGCCAAATTTGGTTGCCAGTTTTGGTGTGTCGTGTGCAAAAAAAGGTTAAGAACCTCTGTAGTAGGCGACGGTCCGTACACGGGCCCTTAAATGGCGTGGCACCCATCCAAACGGGCAGCGGTGGTGAAGGATCTTTCCCGATAAATCCATTGAAAAATAAACAGGGTTGACGTCATAATTATACGGTACTATATAAAAACGTGTATTTTTACATTTACGATCTTTACAGTACGTATATCAGTACAGTACATTTGTGATAAGCAGCACATGTAGTGTATTTTTGATTAAAAGCGTTTTAGGTGAAATTTTCTTTTCTTAGAAGAAAATATGTTGTAGGAATGTGTTCATTTAGTTGTTTGTATTTAATTCAACAATAATCTTTGAACAGTCTTCATTCGAGCTGTTTGTTGTAGTCTAGAGAATTTAATCTCAGTTTATTTTAGCTCGACCGACATTCTCTAGTCTACTGTAACTGCTTTCAAGTTTTATGTCTTTCTAAAGGATTATCCCACCATCCTGCGTCCGATGTTACAACAGCTGTCAACAATGCTTCAAAAGCAAATTTAAGAATCAATAATTATTCTTCATTAAATATTAGCTTAAGTAGAACGTTTCAAGCAGCAGTGGAACCTATAGGCCTACTCGGAGAAGCAATTGTAATCAGTCACAATTGTAATTAGTAACAATAGGTTGTCTATCAGTTGTAATTAGTAAATACTTTCGCGCCGGTGTCTACTAAATACACAAGGCACCAACCGATTGCGCACCAAAACCAAGAAGATCAGTCATTAGGATCGAGAGGCAGCTGATGCTTACGCTCGCGAACAAGCTCAACGCTCGCGAATAAGCTCAACGCTCGTGAATAAGCTCAACGCTCGTGAATAAGCTCAACGCTCGTGAATAAGCTCAACGCTCGTGAATAAGCTCAACGCTCGTGAATAAGCTCAACGCTCGTGAATAAGCTCAACGCTCGTGAATAAGCTCAACGCTCGTGAATAAGCTCAACGCTCGTGAATAAGCTCAACGCTCGTGAATAAGCTCAACGCTCGTGAATAAGCTCAACGCTCGTGAATAAGCTCAACGCTCGTGAATAAGCTCAACGCTCGTGAATAAGCTCAACGCTCGTGAATAAGCTCAACGCTCGTGAATAAGCTCAACGCTCGTGAATAAGCTCAACGCTCGTGAATAAGCTCAACGCTCGTGAATAAGCTCAACGCTCGTGAATAAGCTCAACGCTCGTGAATAAGCTCAACGCTCGTGAATAAGCTCAACGCTCGTGAATAAGCTCAACGCTCGTGAATAAGCTGGTGCCCTGCGCCTAGCTTTAGAGTAGCGCTTGAGAAATTTCGAGATTACGATTACGATGAATAAGCAAGTAGGTTAAGTATAATTATAACTTGGTTTTTGGTTGGTGCATAGAGTTTGGGTTGGCACATCGAGTTCGCGGTCTTGGGTTTGGTTGGTACATCGTGCTAGTCTTGGTTTTGGTTGGTAGGCCTATATCGTGTTTGGGTCTGGTTTTTTGTTGGTGCATCTAGTTTGGGTTTGGTTTTGGTTGGTATATCGAGTTTGGTCTTGGGCTCGGTTCTCGTTTGTTGCCCCATCTTGGTACGGCTGGTTTTTGCATTCGATTGGCACTAGGCCTATATTTCTATGTAGAATTTGAGTTGTGGTTGTCGAAACTCGGTTGTCACAAAAAGAAAATGCGCTCTCCTAAATACCCCTTCCACATTAATTTTAGCACATGGTTTTTCCACCACCTCTACATAATTGTGATAGATTCTTTTAAACAGTAGGCCTACTGAGGCTACTGTCCTATGAACCTGCGAGAACGGAACGTTGTTTTACCAATAATTGACAAATATTCGCACGTATTTTTCTGTCATTTTTGCATATATATATATATATATATATATATATATATATATATATATTTCAATTGATTAAGATTTTTAATTATTGGAAAACAACAAGTTTAAACCCAGTCTGGTGAGGCGGCTCGGCTAGTCAGCTGGGCTCCCAAAGCGATGGTGTAGGCCTACTAATAGGAAGCCGTCTGTGGACTCGTGGTCTTGCTCAAGTAAGAGATAGGCCTATAATGCCGCCTATTACTAAATTTTTACCGATAACTTATATAACTAATATTCATTGTTGTTTAACGACATGAAGTATAATACATGTGAAACAGTCTATAATAGGATGAAGCATTAAACAATATTCCAGTTACTGTAATGGCCTCGCACAAAAAACATTCAAAGAAGACGTGCAGGATTCTGATGTTTAAGCGAAACTGTCGAATATATGACATCGGGTGAACCATTTTTAAAGGTGTGTAAACAAATGAAAATTTTATTTATATGTAAGGACGACGTAAACGGCTCTGGCATCCGTAAGATGTCGTTAAAACTGAAACCAACTAATTATTATCAATAATATTATTTGGAAAGTTAAAAAAGACATCTTATCTGAAAGTTGCCGTTGACGTCTTTAAAGATAACTATTGTATATCGGTTCATTTCCTAAGAATTTTTTCATCTTTAAACTAAACATTTATAACTCTTTAGGTAGGGTAAATCTCTTTTTCCTTATTCATCATCTTCATTTCTTTATTCATCATCTGTAAGCTAGATGTGGTTTGTTATCTGGCATGTTTTGATCAACAACAAAATAAACGAATATCATCATCATTATCGTCATCATCATCATCGTCGTCGTCATCATCATCATCATCATCATAATCGATTTCTTTTTCTTCTGTCAACAACTGATAGTGTTACAAGCCGCTTATAATGAACACCTTTAAATTGCTTTACGCCGAAGCTTTATTAAAGAGATTTTCGGTGCATTGGTACTCTAGCCTATGGACAAGGCAAAATCGATGTCAACGGCCGTACAGGCTGCCACAAAAATGAGGTTGAACAATGAACAGTGGAAAGTAGTACTGATGTAACGATCTGCTCACACACCATTAACTGTATGACTGCTCGTACTCTGGCAGTGCCAGTCCCAAGGCTGAAGAAAGGAGGAGGGCGACGCTAGTCATCTATGCTACGATACCGTCTCATTTCTTGGTAGGATAAAATAGTCTACGTGGGCATTCATTCATTAATTCATTCATTCGGGAATTTATATAGCGCCCCTTCAAGGAAACTACTCAGAGGCGCTCCCGACTCCAACGCGCCCAAAAAGAACAGTTTTGAGTTGTGCCATGATTGTGGGCCTATGCAGGCTTAATGTTATTAAACAGTTATTTGTATGCTTAAAGGTTTTGTATACCAAAATGCGGTATGCAATTCAAGCAATTGGTTTTAATCAAGAATATTCTTCTTCTTCTACTACTGTATAAGCTTACTTAAACAGCAACAAACCAACTAATAACACAGATAATATAATTGTTGGCCGATGATAGCCTACATATTCGGAAGTTCGGTCATAACTACTCAACACTCCACCACAACCCAACATGAGGTAGTGCCAATCCCAGTCCTGGAGAAAGGAGGAGGGCGACGCTCATCAGCGCTCGTTAACAAGCTCAGCGCTCGTGAATAAACTGGTGCTCTGCGTCTGGCTTTAAAGTAGCGCTTTTGAAATATGGAGTTTACGATTATGATGAATAAGACATAAACGTAGGACAAATCATTGAATGACTGCATGCCAGACTACATCTCAGACTTCTGCATTCGGGTAGCAGACAACCGGAACAGAAGTCGGCTACGATCCTCATGAAAAAAATCTGCTACAGGTCCCGCGGTCTTCTACGAGATTTGGCGACTGTTATAATAATAAGACGATTTCTATAGCGCCGTAGCGCAGTTCCTTCTCTGTCGCAGAACCACTGCATGGAACAGTCTTCCAGACCACGTACAGAACGCGCCATCTCTGGAGACGTTTAAATCAAAGCTCAAGACCGATCTGTTTAAACAATCATAATTATGACTGTGATTGATTGTTGAACTCATGTACAGCGCCCTTTCCTGCGGCCTCGGCTGTGCTACGGCGCTATAAAAATAGTATTATTATTATTATTATTATTATTATTATTATTATTATTATTATTATTATTATTATTATTATTACTATTATTACTATTACTATTACTATTACTATTACTATTACTATTATTATTATTATTATTATTATTATTATTATTATTATTATTATTATTATTATTATTATTATTATTATTATTATTATTACATAGGCCTACATAAATATTCTGTTGCGTTCTGTAAGCGATCACGCTGCTTTCAAAACTTATACATATATGACCTTCACATAGATGACCTTCACATTGACCTCCCCTCTAATCTGTGTCAAATTGTCAATGACTTGACCCAGTTTCCAATCGTCGTGGCATAAAGAGATGCGCAGAAGGTAATTAAGGCTGGCACTAGGTACAATGAGTCGGAAAGGAGCTTAGAGGCGGCGACGTAGGAGAAAGATTTAACTGGATCAATTCATTGAAAAATGAGCAGGGTCAAGGCCATACGGTCGCTATAGAAACACACATCTACTTTTACATTTATATTCGGAGTAAAAAACTCAACAGGTGTAAGAGAATGAAGGCGACCGACATATTAGCCTATATATACATGTACATATGCACACATGAGCTAAAAACGCCCTATGTGTACATACGAATATTTATATGGCATGTTGTGTGTGTGTGTGTGTGTGTGTGTGTATGTGTGTATACATGTGTGCACGTGCGTGTGACATATATATATGTATATATATATATATATATATTGTGTGTGTGTGGCACATATATGTATGGCATATATATATATATATATATATATATATATATATGGCATATATGTGGCATATCAATATGTGGCATATATAGCACATATATATGTTGCATATATATATGTATGTATATATGTGCCATCCAATTTTGTCTTCTCTTAATCTATTCCTCGTCTCTGCACTATACTCACCTTGATGTCCCTATATGTCCTTCTCGTTCCCTCTCCTTATCCCTGTCCCTGTCCTTCTCCCTCTCTCCCTGTCTGCATTTGATGGTCGAGACTCGACGGAAGCCAACGTCTAGACAAATGATCGGCCACCTGCGCCAGGTGGTCGCTTCCACAGCGGTCGTTGCCATGGTTACAGATTATCATTTCCGCCACCTGTTTGATCTGTTTGCCTCTGCCGCCGCCGCCGGGGTTTCATCAACTGCCGCTGCGGGTGCTGTCTCTTGGATATTAACAGACGTCTGCTGGCTTTTAGAGCAGAAAGTGGCTCCAGACGTGACACCAGTAAAAGGACAGAGGCTTCTCTACTATCCTCTGTCTTGTGTTTGTCCTCTTCCTCTCATTAAAGGACAACAGCCTTTGTACTATCCTCTAAGGCAGAATTTGTCCTCTTCCTGTCAATAAAATCAACATGTGAGAGTTAAAGGACAATGACCTTCGCTTTCTGGGTTGTCCTCTTCGTCTCAAAACGGAATTAAAAAGGACAACGACCTTTGTCCTGTCTTCTGCCTTGTTTGTCCTCTTCTTTTCGTAAACAACTTGCGAGAGCAAAAGGACAATGGACTTTCTTCTATTTCTTGTTTGTCCCCTCCCTCTCATAAACAGTAAACGAGAGCGAAAGGACAACAGACTTTGTCCTGTCCTCTGCCTTGGTTGTCGTCTTCCTCTCATTACAGCAGACGACATTAATTAATGTGAAGTAATGTAACGAAGTGAAATGCAATACATCGTAATGTAACGAAAACAATTTATTTAGTGCATAAAGAAAATAATTCTTATATATAATTTTCAAGGAGTTTAGCAGAGTACTGGGCAGTCGTAAAATCAAGAACTCGCATGCGATTCGCGGTTATCATCATCATCATCATCATCATCATCATCATCATCATCATCATCATCATCATCATCATCATCATCATCATCATCATCATCATCATCATCATCATCATCATCATCATCATAATCATCATCATCATAATCATCATCATCATCATCATCATAATCATCATCATCATCATCATCAGTGTCGTCATCATCACCAATATTAGTATAAAAATAATAATTAATATTATTAATAGGTAACTTCTTTAGCATTTGTGTCTACCTATGGCGCATCATCATCAGAACCTTCATCATCATGGTAATCTTCATCTTCATCATAGTTATCATCATAATCGTTGTCATTATCATCACCTTCATCATCATCGTCGTCATCTTTATCATCGTTATAATCAGCATCATCATCATCTCTTTCAATAAGTTTCTTTGACTCCGCCACTGATCGTACTTTGTCAGTGCCAGTCCCAAGCCTGGATGAAGGAGGAGGGCGACGCTAGCGCCTTCGTGAGTTTCTTGTAAGGCGCTATATAAATGGCCTTATACATACATACATACATACATACATACATACAATGATCTTTGTTATCACACAGTGTCGGTAAACTGAAACTACTACTACTGCTATTAAAAATGGAAATTACTTAGACACCTTTATATAGCGTTTCGCGACATAACATAACTGACACTTTATGAATCGCCGTAATAAAGTCACCGCAAAACTAATGATACGAACACGCCGTGTAATTAACAATTATAATAGCATAACACAACAAGGGTTTTTATGTGTTCAGAAGACGTGCTATCTGTGTTAGAATCACTACAATTTAATCTGGAACGTTTAACAGCTCATCCTTTCTAGCTTTTTATCTTAAAATAAGATAAGGTCGACATCAACGTCCTTGGGTCCTTGGCATCCGTAAGATTATCGTTTAGCTCCTAACCTATGGCTTCACCGGGTTCGAGGAGAGGGTGGGGAATGGCTGAAGATCGTTTGTTGTTGGCTCTCACGTACTGTGTGGATTATTCCCTCCTATAAGGCAGCATCCAAGTCAGTACACACTCAGATCGTGACCGCATGACGTTGATTTACCAACTAAGGACAAAAGAAATTTCATCCCGAGGGTTCTATACAAACACACACATTAGTTTCCCTACCTTTTAATATGAAAAAACCCTACAATTTCTTTCTTCTATAGCCTACGGCATAACTGTAGCGTGTACACTGTACCCGGTTGCAGTCTGTCAACTGGTTTCTTGAAAAGGAAAATTACTATTAGGCCCTATGTTCCGATAGGTTTACCCGACGCTATAATAACCTAGGCTACTCGACATTTTCGTTCAAGCCATATTCGATCAATGACCGTAAAGTATTGATGAATTTGATGTAGGCCTATATAGCCTATATATAGGCCTGTAATAGGTCAAGTCGACTTCAATGGCCGTGGTAGCCGTACAGAAGATGTAATTAAAATCTGGTTACTAACTTACTGCTAATTACGTTACGATCTCCTTATGCATTTTTCAATAGCTTTAAATCCGCCATAGGTCTTCGTTCAAGCGATAGAATAATCTTGTAACAACTGGTTAATGTGTTAAGATAATGCCCGATAGCGCATTGGATAACATCTTGCACAGAGACCGAGAGGTACCGAGTTCGAGCCCCCGTTGGGCGGATATGCTTTGTAGGCTGCTATTAGCGCCGTTGTATTGCTGTCTGTTCTGTTAGTAAGTTAGTTAAGATTTAAATTGCATAACATGTAAATGTACAGCGCAGTGCGTTTGTCAGGCGCTTATTAAAGAAAAGATATTATTATTATTATTATTATTATTAACTTCAACGGCCTTGACACTTGACAGCCGCAATATTAAAAAAATCGCTAAACGAGTCACTGCTAACAACGTTCCGTTTCGCTTTATACACCTTTTAATAGGTTTTAACAGAGCTATATATACGACATTTTGGTGAAATAATAATAATAAACTTGCGGCTTTCAGTTGACATTTATTTGGTTTAATTTTAACTCCGATACTGCACGTAGCCTACATAGCCTACCCTAATACCAGGGAGTGCCAATCCTAAGCCTGATAAAGGAGGAGGGCGACGCTAATCATCTTCGACTCTTTGTTATGACAGCGTCGTTAAACAGCAACTAACCAAACCATTAATTGCTGGACTCAATTAACAAAGTTAACACTGGGATTATTATTACTGAAAGGGATTCGAAACGGACGAAAATTGGGTCATTGCCCTAGATTATATCTGTGACTCTGATTTTACATCCGGGACCTTTGCAGGTCAGATCAGTTTTAGTCCCGTTTCTTTTCTGGACGATTGTCGTAACGAAACGAAAGCGACTTAATTCAATAAAAATAATTTGCAACGTATGTATCTTGTAAATTCCTAAGACAACGTCGAGAATGATTTATTTGGGTTTGTTTGCGTTTGCTCCGTCGAGAGTAGGCCTATTTACCTGCTGAGTGCCCGGATGACAGTGTAATTTTAAAATAGATGGTCACATACATCGCCCGGGATGTTTCAGAAAAGACGATCTCTGATTGGCTGACATATTGCCGCTGCGTATCCCGTAGTAATAATAGTCCCAGGTTAACACTAACATAAATAAATGTGTAACGCTATAGATCTATGTCAGGTACAATGTACATGCTGGTCATCCAAGGAATCGATACATCTTGTCCTGGCTGGTCAATTGTATCCAAACTTAGCTTTGATAAGGCACTGCTGAATTTTGCGATAGTAGAAGAGTGCACGATGGTGCAGTGGTTAGCATACTGGGCACATCAATCAAGAAGTTGGGGGGGGTTCAAATCCCCACCAGGGCAGAAATTTGGTTCAAGATTTCTGCTCCACCTGCTCCCATGCCAAGTCAGCTACAATGAGTACACTGACTGTACATTGTGAGTGGGAAGATGAGATGGCAAGGGAGAGGACTGTCCACCCCACCTCATATGTTGAGGTTAAGAAAATGAAGTCCCGCTAACACTCCATACCCATGGTTGCCTCTGGGCTAGCTTAAGGAACTGCTCTTCTTTTTCTTATGCAGCACGGACGTGGGATCACTTCCTGTTACCCTCCAATGGTCAGCTCAGCCTTTCATTCGCCAGATGGTGTTGGTAAAATGAGTAGTAGGACGTGATGGGTTCCTTGCATGGCTGCCAAACAGTTAAATTCGACTCCTGTAATAACTTGTGATCATCCGTTCATACTACGAATTGTAATCATACTGCACACTTGTCAGTTTGATATAATAAAGACGAATATTATAATTATTATTATATTATTACACTAAATTAAGTTAATCCTCCATGTAATTCAAATGAAACACAGCTGATTTGTCCAGTTTTTATTACTCAATTAACCAGTAAAAGATCAAAACCAGTTCGAAACAAACTTATTCCTCACAGTTCTTTAACACAAGTATTATACACACACCTTCACTTATATATACATGTAAAATATATGTATGCATGTGAATATGTCTTTAAACGTTGTCACCGGATATAAGTATAGGAATAACTCTCAAGTATTACGAGTACTATATACAAGAATACAAGTATGCAAACTTTTGTAGCGCCCTAACTTTCTACAGAGCCTGCAATCTAATGAAAATTGGACTAACGTAATGGCGCATATAATAACAGTTCAACTAGTACATTGTTTAACATATTCTAACCTGTAGGCTACAATGGTGCAACTGAAAAAGGTGCCTCGTAAATCCGTTATTATAGCACCGAAAGAAAGAACAGGAAAATTCAAGTGTATTTTAGGTCGTAAACATTTCAAAAATGATCGAAACACATACAAGGCAAGAGTAACATGTAAGGAACATATAAGTAACAAGAGCAACTGCATGGACATATAGTGCAAGATAGCTTCCGAACATCCAACATAAACTGGTTTAGAGCTTCCAAGCACATCAAGCATACTTATTTACTTACTTGCTCGATAAAGCAAAACATGCAAGTGAAGAAAAAATTGCCATACATTTATTATTATTGTGCAAAGTGCCACTGCCTAATGACCAGGCATCAATAGATGGTGCTGAGCAATTGTGATTGAAGGACTTGCTCAAGGTACCTACACAGTAACCGTCTCACAGGAGGCTTGAACCCGTACCCTCCACATCGCAAGGCGAGCGCTCTAACCAGTAGGCTATTGTCTTTTATCACAAGTGGAACATAGATACAGTAGGTGTTCATTTCATTCTCTTCAGCTTTTGGGCCAGCAGTGGACAAATCCCTGGGTCTTGGACCCGGGCCCAGTGCATCGCCATTTACTCCCCAGCTTACTCTGGTACAAAATTATATAGCTTGGTAGCATACTTGGAGTATACTTATAAAACTTCAGCTAAGGTTGGGTTTGTGAACTTTCACCTGGCTGAAGATACCTGCCACAAATTTCTTAAACTTTCCACCCGTACTTTGCTATTGAAATGGAGTGTCCCATTTGCAAGGGATTAAACCTTCAACCGCAACGCATTTCTGAAAGCACCAACTAAAATGTAGCCACAAAATCACATTAACAGAAAGTGAACATTGACTTAATGTAATGCGACGTTAATGTATGTGTAGCCATTTTCAGTTATTTATTCAGAAGTAAAATGAATGGTTGTGTTGAAATATACAAAGCACAAATGTCGATAATGTATCATAAGTTAAAATTAGTACTATTAGATCAAAGATATTTGGATTTTTGAACATCTGTTTCTGAATAGTCCTGATTGTAACTCATAACCCGACATAATTTGTAGACATTTAAGGACAATTAAATTGTCTGCATACATAACCTTCAATCAGTGACATAAAACCATAAAGATTTGCTCCAGGTTTCCCTAAACAGTAAAATGGTTTGAAGTTAAACATCAAGTACTTGCTCAAGGTTTCTCTGTATTGAGAAAAGGTTTGAAGTTGGACAATCTTAAAGTCTCTTCAAACGCTAAAAATGCTGGAGCCTGCATGATTAAAGAATAAAATTAAAGAATAAAATTAGAGAATAAAATAGACAACAGAAACATGCTAATTAAAGAATTATCAACGTCTGTCTACACAATTAGAAAGCTCGAACAAGCACGCTCGCGCTACAACACTGTTTGCACTGCACTCCCGAAATGACAATTCCAGCATAAGATTTTGAGACCCAAAAATCATCAAAATTAACAAACCCTCATTGTATCCCACACATCCCAATGATCGCATTTCTCTAATTAGACTATTATGAATATTTCTGTTTTTGCACTTTAACAATCTTTTAATAAAGCAGTTTGATTAGAATCGATTAATTTAACAGCACAACACATCAGATTCTTACTCAACAAAATCAACACAAGTCGATTAAATAAAATAAAATTAATTAAACAAGAATTCAACAACAGATTTCTTTGAAAATAAAGACTGTATAACTGGTTGCAGAAATCTAACTGGAAATAACGTGAAGTAATTATACAAAAGTATATATTGGCTCACAACAGCGAATCATAAAATTTAACGGAAATGCAAGTTTTCAAGTTGACATAGAATAATTTTCACCGGCTGCACGGACACACAAGTTGACACAACACAGGACTTCAACTGGCTAAATCAGTTAGGCAAAATAGCAAGTTAAACTAACGAGTAATTGAAATAAAGCCCCACAAAGGTTGACTCAGTCTTCCACTCCCTAGGAGGCGACTGTAATATGAGCAGCAGGACAGATGGGCACCTTGCAGGCTGCCGTAAGTTAAATTTCGACTCCTGTTAAACTTGTTACTGTTATATCATGTAACCTTACTGTGTACTTGTCAGCTTGAATTATTAAATGAATATCATTATTATTATTAAATTTGTCTACCCTTTAAGTGCTTGCACAACATAATAAAATAAAATAATTCATTTCTAAGATTGGTCTAACAGCAATGTTCGCGTTGAAATCATCGAAGCAAGTAAGATAAATGAAGAACAATTTTTGTTTGAAATGCACCATTGCTTGCCATTCATAAATAGACTGTTACACTAATGCGATCATGCACTTAAACAATCAGTTCTTTTAAACGTAATCTGTAATGATATTTCGCTGGCAACAGTACTCAGACTAAAACGTTTCCGGGTAAAAACATAACTTATGCATCACTACTGGGCCTCAGAGTGCACCCAAGATGAGGCACATCAGTGCTCAATTAAATTAAACGTCTAGGATTAAATGCAGACATCATCCACAAGCTATATTCTGCTTTGCACTGTGCTCTGCAACCCATGGGGACCTGTTAGTGCCTAGCTCTCATACCATAATGCAAGAAAAGCTGACTTTCTAGTGCAGAAGAATCTGTCACTGTGAAAATTCAAACTCTTCCACAAATAACTTATCAAGAAAAGCCATAAAACAAAAACTTCAATTTAACCCTTCTTACAGATGTCAGATAACCATATTTCAGTGCCTTTAAAAGATTAGTGAATGGCAATATATAAATTAGTAATAGATACATACTTACCTAGATACACTTCTTCATTCTCTAAGCAGTTAAAAGGGTTGAAGCTAAACATTAGGGACTTGCTCAAGGTCTCTATGCTTTGCAAAAAGGTCATAAGCTAAACAATCTTATATCTCTAAATGCTATAAGAAGGCTAAAAAACTTCACAATTAAAGAACAGTTCAAGTTTTTCTTAAAAAAACAGTTCTACAATGAGTAATCCACAAACTTGAATCGGTTGTTTATATTTCAATCACCTGATTGCTTATTCACCCCTATCTCTTTTACCCTCTGATTCCTGTCCTGCACGTGTCGTTAGGTGACCCCATTTTTAGAAGTTTTAGATGAAAACCAGATCAAAGATAGTTTACACCAGAGCCAAAGAAAGTGAAACTTTAACAAAAATTCAACAAACTACTATTGAAAGGCAAGAAAACTGCCTCTGTATATGTTCAATAGTCAACTGTTTTCTGGCGATTGTTTCACAAAGTCAGCATGGACTGTCAAATTCATGAACAGACTTCATTTATTTCCAAAACCAATCAATCAATCAATCAATCAATCAATAATCAATCAATCAATCAAATCGGAATTTATATAGCACACAGAAAACTTACCAATACCACAATCCCATGTGCACCCATGATCATTACTATTATAATTACTGTTATGATTATGCATTTATTAACCACTACTGTCTAATGACCAATCATCAATTGTGAAACTGTGAATGAAGGTTCCTTGCTCAAGATCCCTACACAGTAACCGTCTCGGGGGACGGCGTCTCGAACACATATTCACCACATTACAGGTCCATCACTCTTACCAATTGGCTAAGTGTGTCCTATAAAAGAAACTACTGCACAGTGGGTGGCCTAGCTAGACTGCTACTAGAACATGATTGATGCAAATCGAACACTCTTCAAACTTGACCCAGGAGCATATTTTACCAAGATTTACAATGGGAAGCAAGTTAGATGAAAAGCAAAACCCATCAACATATAGATGAGAAAGTAAAAACATGATCACCTGAGCTGAGTCAAATTCTAAGTTCATGCACACAACAGAATAGAGGACAGATCATTCATCTACAGCTCACCAATTCTTACATTTCTCTGCCAAAAAGGTTGCATTAAGCTTTACACTGCACTGTAAGCACCATGTATGTATGCATGCATGTAAGTATTCATACAAGTATTTATGCATTTATGTACGTACACGTATGTACGCAAGTAAGCATGTATGTATTTAAGCATGTATGTATTTAGGCATGTATGTACATGTATGTATGTGGGTAGTAAGTGTGTATGCAGCACATAATATGCATATATTTACGTGTGTATGTAGCATGTAATATTATGTATGTATGTGTGCATGCATGTATGCATATATTTATGTGTGTATGTAGTAAGTATGTAGCATACATTTATGCACAGTTCAAGACAAGGAATTTGTATGTATGTAGTATTTATATTCATGTACAAGTGCCTGCATGTGTGTGCAAGTATTTAAGCCTATTCTTGTATGTATGAACCTGGATACACCTATGAGTAGGATCAGCCATATCAATTTCCACCCTGGGCATAAAGGACAGGTTTCGTGAAATGATTTGAGCTGTTATCTCATTAAAAGATTGGACCAGGATGTTTTTAAAGTGGACAATCAGTGAAGCCTAACCGGATACAGCTCTCTTCAATTGACGTATTTATACATGTGTGGACCTATATGTATGTGTGTATGTATCTATATATGTACATATATATGTATGCATGCATATATGTATGTATGTATGTATGTATATATGTATCCATGAATGTATGTATGTATGTATGTATCCATGAATGTATGTATTGTATATATGTATTCATGTATACATCCATTTATGAGGGCTTTAACAGAGCACATTTGAAGAACCTTTAGAATAAAGAGCTGTTCACAGGAAGTACGTTCAGAGGAAGACTGTTCCAACGGGATACAGTCGATCAAAAATACATATACATGATCAAGCATACACACATACATACACATATACACACATACATACATACACAGTGTCTTGCTATCTGCAGGATTTCAGCAGTGTAACTTATCAAATGCTACTTGAATCTAAACCTTGCAGAAATGACATTATTACACAATTAAACCCAGGCCAGGTATACGGATTTCCGATTTTGGGCTATAGAGTGAGTTACACTCGGGGAATATGACCTCACAGAAAATGTACCTACACCAACTTTCCTTTACATATGTACAAACTATACAGCGAGCAAAAACCGCCTTCAAAATACCTCAAAAACTGTGACAAATTCCAACCCGTAATACAACACAGCACTTTGTCGAAGTCAAAACTATCGCGTTTAAAACCAAGCGCTTCTTTCGTCGACAGAAACTCGTAAAGAAGAAAAACACATCAATGTATACAAATCACCGTCTTGCATTGCCTATATAGTCACCGGGATTTCAAGCAACAGTTCAGTAAATTACTTAATAAAATGCAACAAAGAAACCAGCTGTGGACTAGTTACATAAAAGTGTTTCTAGTTACATAGGCTACAACATGTCTCTGCTACAATGCTACTACAGTGCTACATCGCGCTACTTGCAACTACACATTTTTAAGGGCAGTGATTGCAGACTAAATAAAGCAGCACTACAAATTCTACCTGGAAGTTATAATGATAGCAGCTTAAACAACATCAAACCATCTCCACAACGCCTCAAACAAGGTCAGTTTATTTGGGGAAAAGAGAAACCGTTACCCACTGACCAGTTCAGACTAACATCCATTGAAGATACAAGCTGAGCTGTACCGATTAATTTTAGAACAATCGGTATCGGTAAAAATAATCGGTGCTGACGTAAAAAAATTCTTCTTAGTTTTAACCACTTGCCAGATGATTTAACAAAACCATGTACTGGCAGACCGTCATCCACCTGCTAAAGTCCCGCTGTGGTCCACGAAAATGCCGAAATAAATAAATATTTTTATCACGGCGACTGCAAGCAGCAAAACGCTTGCATTGCAATAGTAGGTTTATGTTTCGGTACCAAACATTTTGACTACACATATAATGAAATATTAATCGGTCACATGATCGGTATCAGCTGTTTTAGTAATCGGCTGTACGTGGCATTAATATTGGCAAAAAGTGATTTCGGTACAGCTCTAGATATAAGCCTCCATATATTTTCCTCCTGCCCCCAGGTCCCCAATGGTTCAGAATATAACCCAGGTCCTCCCCAATGGTTCAGACTATCATCTAGGTCCTCCCCACTTGTTCAAACTATCACACACTGAAGATACAGTCTTTGCAATGCACTGCCAACACAGCCACTCCATTAAATAGTAGTGCCCCCTCCATCGTTCATACACACGGACTCCATTATTAAGCCACAACTACTCCATAACTTAGCCATGCCCACATCATTAAGCCACACCTACTCCATCACTAGTCATGCCCTTAAAACAAAAACAGCCATTCTGCATATTTCTGCCATTAATTCTGCTACCCTCATTAGCCAAAGCCGCCCCCCTACTCCATTGCTAATTGGTTGTTTCGACACAATACATGCCAGCTGCAAATCATCAGCTGCCTTGCATTATTAACCACACCAAAAATAGAGACCAGAAAACAAGCTTACACATTGGCAGATACGCAACACTCCTTCTGTGGTCCACTGTTAATGTGGTAGCGTTGCTTTTAGTTTGGTTGGTTTAAAAAGGATTTTAATGGGAATGCCAGTAAACAGCAGGGCAGAGTTTCTTTCCTATATTTCATCAGTGGAGAAATGGATGTGTGTTTGCGGCTGTAGCCATAGCTGTGGCGTTGCATATTACAGTGGCAGGTCTGATTGTTGTATGGTGTACATATCTAGTGCATCGGTAAACATGGACTCTACTCTCTTAGTGGCCTGTCTGACTGTCTTCATTCATTCATTCATTCATTTCAGGAATTTATATAGTACCCCTTCAAGAAGCCTACTCAGAGGCGCTCTATCTGTGTGTCTCTCTCACTGTCTTTCTCTCTCTGGCTCTCTCTCTCACTCTCCTCTCTCTCTCTCTCTCTCTCTCTCTCTCTCTCTCTCTCTCTCTCTCTCTCTCTCTCTCTCTCTCTCTCTCCTTCCTCCCTCCCTACTCCCTCTCTCCTGTCTGTCTCTCTCACTGTTTTTTGTCTTTCTCTCTATCTCTCCATATCTCTCACTGTCTGTCTCTCTCATTGTCTGTCTGACTGTCTGCCTCTCCCTCAATACCTATCTGTCTGCCTGTCGCCATTCCACTGTGTTGCTGTCCTCTGCTCACTGTGCTTCTGTCTATTTTTCTGTCTCTCTCCCAGCCGCTGGTCATCCTGTCTGTCTACCCATCTCTGTCTGTCTGTCTGTCTGTACGTCTGTCCATCTGTACGTCTGTCCGTCGTTCTCTCCTACACTTATTCATGCCAATATCTGATAAACCGATCTAGGTATCCACATTTCCATAACTTGCTTGAAAGCTATTTCGCTACGAGAATTTATTTCTCCGATGTTACCCTAAGGCAAGTGCAAAACATTACCCCTTTCCCCAGGTCACATTTCAACCACATCCTCACATTCCACAGTCGTTTCCATTTCCCTGAAACACACTAACGATATTCAAAGCATTTTTTATTTAACGTTCCATAGTCATCATTCCAAAGTAGCATTCAGTGAAAGGGGTTTTCTTCAGCACATAGATTATCTTCAGTTACAGTACAGTCTGGATTACATTAACTGCAAGCTCCCTTCATTGTGTGTGTATATCTCGTGCAACCAGCGGTTCTCGATCTCTTTCGATGCATATCTCTCTGCCTCTCTACCTCTCTGTCTCTCTCTCTATCTGTCTCTCTGTGTGTCTCTCTCACTATCTCTCTGTCTCTATCCCTGTCTCTCTATTTCTCTGTCTCTCTATCAGAGGCGGCGCCAGACATTTTTGGTAACCAGGGCATAGCCAGGGCAGTCACACAAGTAACTATTGCAGAGGGCGATTTATGCCCCAAATAAATTCTCGGCAGGGCAAAAATTCTGGCAGCCTTGTGGCAGAGAAACGACCAGGGCAAACAAAGGCTTTTTACCAGGGTATATGCCCTGGCTTGTCCTGCTGTAGCGCCGCCACTGTTCTCAATCTCTCTGTATATATCTCTCTGTCTCTCTCTCTCTCTCTGTCTCTCTCTTTTTCTATCTGTCTGTCTCTCAATCTCTCTGTATATCTCTGGCAACGCACTCAGCCTAGCACAGCCGTGTCCAATGTAATGTCATTTAATACAATGTTGGGTAATGTAAACAACTTAAAGGAGCCGGAACAATCCCAAGAAAAGATCTTTTGTTTTTGTCTGTAACCTTACCCTCAGGCATTATGTGTGACCTTCAGACACTGTGCGCGTAATTACCATAAAAGGCCACTAATTGGATTCCAGGCCTGAACAACTTTCCATTACTTCCTGACAACATCCACAACACGATTATCATCACCACCACCATCACCATCACCTGCACTCGCTACCATAGCAACAGCCAGCACCACCATCCGCAGCTGTTGCCATAGTAACAGCCGTTAAAGCGCCAGCTTTTCCCTTATTCCGGAAACCCAGTGCACCATAAAGTGTTTGATTTGTTTCTAAATGACACGGTAACTAATCGCAAAGACATAACTGCATCTTTCACAGATGGTAAACAATTTGAATGACAAAAAGCTAGAAATAAAACCGTGATGCATTCATCAATAGTGCTCAGTAATTCAATCAAACCTATCAAATGCAAGAACTACCTCACTTCCACTAAAACAAGTACAGTGTGGGCTCGTTAATGTGAAGTTGTTGGGGGTGGGCCTGAGGCGGATTCAGGTATGCCGAGGGGGTTCGGGGGAATGCCCAGGGGCCCAGCGACTTTTATGGGCCCGGGCTGGGCCCCCAATGAACCTATGAAAAATATTATAAGCTCAAGCAAATTATGTTATGAAGCAAGACAGACTGAATGGTCTTACAACTCTTGCAATCGAATATGATCTGGCAAAATCATTGAACAATGAGGATATTATAAACAATTTTGCTGCAGTTATCCCCAGAAAAGTTGCTTTTTGATTAGTATAAATTTGAAAATTACATTTTTAAATTAACAACTGAATAAAATCACAGTTGTATATATAAACATAATATTGTATGGCCATACCCAAACTTTTATTATTTCAATTTGTTGTTTAAAACAAATTTTCTCACAAAGTCTAAAGATAGTTTAGAGGCCCGTGACTTCTCTGCCTAGGGGCCTGGAATTTCTGTCGCTGCCCCGAGTTGAAGTGTTTCGTGTTACAAGATTTTAAACCAGGCCACATGTTAAAAGGAATAATGGCACAAAACTCAATACTTAGAACAACACTGCAGCTCTTGTATATCACACTAACCAGTATGACGTGCTAAGTTAATAGCTTTGGGGACATAGCACCACCTCGTGTTAAGCAGGACGGTGCATTATCCAGATGCGCACAAACGAATCCACACTGTAGCTCTCAGCTAACATCATTAATATGCTAAAAAACAAACTTCATGAAAGAAAAGTAAGAAAATTCAAGCCTGAGTCAAGTTCAGCCATTGGCCAAAGTTTCCTATTTGCCTAATTTGCAAAGCAGCACCCTGCGACTTAGAGTTAAGTAGTTCGGGTCAAACCAGTTACAATTGGGTCAAGTCTTATTATTATGCATTTATTAAGCACCACTATCTAATGGCCAAGCAAGTTACAGCTGGGTCAAGTATTAGTACAATTATTAATCATTATTATTAATATAGAGAAGTCATTATTATTATAATTATTATTATGCATAATTTATTAAGCAGCACTACCCAATGACCAAGCATCAGCTGATGGTTCTGAGCAATTGTGAGTAAAGGACTTGCTCAAGGTCTCTACATAGTAACTTTCTGATGTGAGGCTCAAACCCGTGCGCTTCGTGTTACAACCTGAACCTCTAACAAATTGGCTAACGTGTCCCTTCGACATGAGAATGCCTAAACCTCTGTTATGTCGACTGTCTCACATCAGTTTCAGCCACCAGTTATAATTATCACGATTATCATTATTAATATTATCATTAATATTATCATTATTTATTTCATTATAATTTATCATTATGATTTTTATCATTAATATGAGTTTTACTACTATTATTACTATGATTATTATTTACTATTGTTATTAATATTATTATTACATTTTTAATATTATCATTGTGATTATTATGATTTTTATTATTAATATTATTATTGTGATTATTACGATTATCATTATCATTATTATATTATTATTATTTTAATAGTAGTATTATTATCATCATCATAATTGATATATTGTATAAATTTATTATGCATGCAGGGTCACTGGACTGGAATCTAATTTACAAAGCAAAATGTTTTAGTGAAGGTCCCTACACAGTAACCACCTCATCCAAGAATTGAACCTGAAGACCTTCCTGCGTTAATGAATTAGCCAATGTGCTCCACAGTAATGTAATTAGTAATTTATATAGCGCCGCTCACAACCGAGGCCATTCAGTAGCGCTCAGTAAGCCTCAAAGCCTTAGTGTAATGGGTCCAAACTCTGGTCTACTTTGTGACTGAGTGTGAGAACAAGAGACTTCAAATCATGTACAGACAAATAATGGTTATGAAATTCAACAGCCGTGTGTACACGATACAAAAATTGCATCCTGCTACTATTTTAATAGATTGCCTTGGCCCAAGCCACTTTGGCCAGATCTTACGCCAATTAACTTGGTAGACCTTTAAGCTCTGGACACACCAGACACTATTACATTACTTGTGAGCCATCCGGCAGGGTTCTACAAGTCCCTCAAGTCTTTTTTCTTTAGTCGTGGCTGGGCCGGGAGCACTTCTGAGTAGCTTCTTGAAGAGGCGCTATATAAATGCTCGGAATGAATGAATGAATGAAACGGTACATTCATTTCAGTTTATTTATTAACTTATTGCACTTATTTCATACTGAAGCACAGGAAACCCTTATCTGAGATGTTACACTATTGTGACCTTTTTTATTTGCTTCTCCTTATATCACACTCAACAACAGGTAAATCTGCATCCAAAAGGTGACACAGGTGCGTTTCAAAACCAATCACCAGGTGCAAATCCACAATCGGATGATACAGTGTAATGTCCACCCATACCTTGGGAATCATGACAACAGCAACGTCGAAGTCATAATAGATTAGATTTACAGAAGTCATTAGATTAGATTTACAGAAGTCATTAGATTAGATTTACAGAAGTCATTAGATTAGATTTACAGAAGTCATTAGATTAGATTTACAGAAGTCATTAGATTAGATTTACAGAAGTCATTAGATTAGATTTACAGAAGTCATTAGATTAGATTTACAGAAGTCATTAGATTAGATTTACAGAAGTCATTAGATTAGATTAGCAGAAGTCATTAGATTTACAGAAGTCATTAGATTAGATTTGCACACATCATTAGATTGGATTAAACCACTTTCATTATCTGGTAGCAGAGCACACGCATTGTTGTCTGTAGCCATACATTAATGAAGCCTTTCTGAGTATTCATCTTTCCCTTTGGTCAACATCCCCAACATCAACCCCACACACAGTCACATACCAACCCATCCGTCTATTACTCCCTCCATCCCCATGCCCATGACTGCATAATCCCCCAGCCGACAGCCACATGTGCAAAACATTTATTTTTAGAATGCTAAATACGTTCTAACAGTCTTTATTAGACATCTGAACTCTGTACACCAAAGCACGATTAGCAAATGGTTAATAAAGAATACACTTAATTACTTACTTACTTAAGTCAATGGGCACTGAATATATGTTATGTGCACCAGACCATTAACATGTGTATCGCTGAGTTGTGCATTAGCTATAAAGCTGCAGTAAATGTAGAGCTAGGAAAATTACTTCTAAGATTGAACGGAAGCTGTATGCGCTCTGGTACCATTAGGATCCTGCAACAGAGACCTTAATTTGTCATAGCATAATTGGCTTAATGATGCAGGAACTGCAGACGACAGTGTAAACATTTCAATTTTGTAAACTCTTAAAGTAAATCGGTAATGGGCAAAGTTAAATGGTTGGCGAAAACACCAGAGTTAGAAAATCCAATGATGACGCATAACGGTCTTTGCATTGGCGGCGCCAGACATTTTTTTTAACCAGGGCATAGCCAGGGCAATCATACAAGCAACCAGTGCAGGGGCGATTTATGCCCCAAATAAATTCTTGTCAGGGCAAAAATTCTGGCAGGGCAACGACCAGGGCAAAGGCATTTTTACTAGGGCATTTGCCCTGGCTTGCCCTGGTGTAGTGCCGCCACTGGGTCTTTGGACTTCAATGGTTTGTAAACAGAAGCTCAAAACATCCTCTCAAAGATCACTCGGAATTAGTAACCCCTTTCTACAGAAGTAGTAACCACCCCTTCTACAGAATGCAAACTGTTTCCAGTTTTCTACAGGCAGTCTTCCTGCACCTATTCAGGAGTCGAAAATTCTTCATGTTTTAAAAAAACAGTTTAAAATGTATTTACTGTGTAGCAGCTGTAGCTCTTAGCATTTGCACTGACAGTTGACAGTGTAAAGCAGCCTAGAAGTAGCTTGCTACTGACGATGCTGCATAAATTGCCATTATTACAAACTTTATCCTAGAAGTAACTTGCTACTGACGATGTTGCAATTACAAATAAAAATCAGGGTTTTTGCAAGTTATGGTTTCCAGATTGCCCAAAATGCCCGCGTGCTAACTGGGTAGACCAAGAAAATGCTTGACTACCCCGTTGCAGGTTTACCAGGATTTATCTTGGTTGAACTAGTCACCAATTTGCTTCACGTCACACGGCTTTCTACCGACCAGTAGCACAAAGCATTTTATAGTCATCAGAATGCAATACTTGTCACTTTAACGACGAGGTGCCTTGGTCTCCCAGTCACTTTTACTACACTCGTCATTACAGTGTCAAGCTGGATGTAAGCTATGAAGAATGGCCATAAACATTCTCTGTTGACATATTTATTCCCAGGTTAGGAAATCACTAAAATATCACTGGCTAAGTATCCTGGTCCAAAGCCAACTAAACTATCTACCAGTAGGACAAAGCATTTTATAGTCATCAGAATGCAATACTTAACACTGTAAGTATGTTGAGTACACCAAAAACTCGCTATAATATGCTGCAGCAAACCAAGAAGTCTGATACAATGCAGTCAGGAACATAGATCCAAAACTTTAGACCAGCTTTAGAGTTTGACCTTATTATGACATGACCTCATTAAAAGGTGGTTCTAGATGTAATGGTAATGGTAATTTCAAATTTATATAGCGCCCCTTCAAGAGAGAATCATCACAGACTCAACATAATTATTCGGCTCTCATGCGGGTCAGCATTATATTGACTTTCCAATATACTGGTATCTACTTTCAAAATTCCTAACCAAATTTTGCAGAATGTTGCTGCAAGCTATCACCGGATACGATAAGACACATTTTACTTCAGATTATAAAATAATTTTTGTGCTAAATCTTAATTTACATATAAAACAAAATGACAGCAAAATAGGATTGCTGTACATAGGCAGTCAAATCGAATGCCCAGAAATAAACGTCATCAACATATTCTTAGGTTGGTACATCACTATACATGTAAGTATCAGCTAAGTTTCTTTTTAAAAGCTAAAAAGTACTGATATCTATGCTAACACCTCTAACCGACTTGCTCAGAATATTCAAGCGAATTGTCTCATGATAGTTTGAAAGATTATAAATATTCCAGTTGGAAAATGATAATGGCAGTGAACTAGAATTCATTAAGTATCGAAAAAAGAATAGATGTGGCAGACAGACAACCCATCAGCAACTGAACCAGTTTCTCCCATTTTGAACAAGCTATGGTGTGATCTTAACTAATGGATTCCCAGTTTTAGACTTGGAACAAAAGCAGTTAACTTCAGAAAATGAAATACTTTGGAACACAGCAATAGCGATAGCAATAGCACAAGGCACAACCAGCACTGCAGTCAAGCATTCAGCACATCAGCACTTTGCACTGCATAAACAAAAGGTGCTTCCATCCTTTTCATGGTACACGTGTCAAAATTCATACAAAATCTTACGGGAAAACCAAAATACTATATCCTACAAATCTTTTTCACTTAGAATTTGATTTCGGCGTTGAAAAATTACTTGCGCTTTTTGAACGATTTCTAGAGGGTTCCTACTTTTCCCGAAACGGTGAAACAAAATCAGAATGTCACCCGAAAGTCAAACGAGAAACTCGGACCAAAGCCGAGCAACCCGTCGGAAAGCCTAAGTTTGACAATTACGCTAACGCTGAATCGCGTGGCACTCAACGTTGGAGCCCCACAACACGGAACAGATCATGCAACGGCTTCACGAAATGGAAATCCTCGCTTCCGCAGTGCGAACAGCAGACGAGGCGACTGTATTGGCTATAGAACTGATAGGCGTTACCTGCTTCGATGACCTGCCGAGCGCACGCCTTACAGGCAAGTCGCCACGAGCAACAGGGATTCGCGGCGAATATGTCGTAGGCATACATGGTGCCGATGATGAGGGTGCCACCGGACCACTGTGCCTGGCACCCAATGCACATCAGCGCCATGTTCGCGCCGCTGAGGCACTGCATGCACACGGCGCTCAGGTGGAGCCGCCGGTGCTGGTGATCGGAGACCTGCTGGACCGGAACCGAGTTGATCGAGTACTTGAGGGGCGAGAGGAAGAAGGTGCCGTCGATGAGGGGGTACTTGTCGAAGACGGGTAGCGCCACCTGGCAGACGACGCATGAAACAACGGTCACCTTCTGCGAGCTCAGGTTCGTCAGGATGAAACTGCGCGTCTCGTCGTTGCCGTGCGGACCCTCGTCCTCCACCTTGATCTGGTACGGATTCTGCAGCATGATCGGAAGCCGGCGGAACGCGGACAGGTCCGTTCTCCGGTGGAAGATGTTCCCGGCCGCGGCCTGCTCCCCGTCGGCGAAGAATTCAAACTTTCCGCCGGAGCGCGTCTGCTGCTGGGGTTTCGCGGACGACGTCTGGGGTGACATCCCTTCGGAGCTCGGCGGACTGGACCCGGTGCTACAGAGGCTGGACGTACGGATGCGCAGCGGGGTGCGGGTCGACTCCCCAACATTCTGGGTCGCACCAGTAGAACCCCTCCTCTGCGGTGGTTTCACCTTGCGGACCTTACGCTGGCGTTTGTCGACCTCTGCGTTCTTCGCTGGCGGCGGGATGTAGCCGAGGTCCTTGCGCAGGTGGCCCTTGGCGCACTTGCAGTCGCAGGCCTTGAAGGCGAGATCGTAGCCCTTCTTCGTCCACAGGTTCTGGAGTCGCTGCTTCTCGCTCCAGCTGCGTGCCCTTCCGCACGACCTCAGGTAGTTCAAGACCTGTCGTTCCCACTCCTGGAAGCAAGCCCCGTGCATCCACTCTCCAGCCGTACACGACTCGTTGTTACAGATCATCTTGACGGCATCCCCCGGATCAGCCAGGTAGATAACGTCCCCCGGTCGGCCACATCCCCCAGGAAGGCAACAGTAGGTGACCGTGCCCTCCTCGGCCGCCTCAGCCTCGCGCTCTTCGGGCAAGGGATTCTCGTCGTCGGAATGCAGCTCACGCAGGCCTACGGGAGGGTCCTCCTCGTTGGCAGGGACCCCCCTAGGCTGCGGTGCGACGTTGGCTACGGGCACGTTCGCCGCCCTGTTGTTCGGTCCGACTCTCTGCAGCGGCATAACAGTCGCGGCTGAAATTTCAGAATGTCGAACGAAAGGGTTGGAGCGACCGAATCCTCGTTTTTGTCGGCCGAATTTCGTGCGAATTATTTCCCTAAAACGTCTTCAAAATGGCCGAAGTAGTCGACAACATCAAGCGAAAGCAGGAATCGATGTAAACACTGCTGTAATCCGGACGACCTATCAGACGTATCTAGGTCAAGGGGCGGGCTTCTCTAATTGGGTCACTTGTGCAGGACGCACGGGCGAAATACACACACAGCCGTCAGTTTGCTTTATAAAAACTAGGCCGAGAACTGGTTATGGAAAGCCGTAATCTCAGTAATTTCATCTAATTGAAGGGGTAGGTCTACCAATTGGTAGTAGTGGCAACAAGCCTGTTCAGCATTAGCAATGCGCATGCGCAGCCCTTTCAGATTTAGTTCCGGGGTGAAGGTCACCGTTCACAAACAAACAGAATGCTGCCGTTAGCGACGTTGTTATGATTAGGGTTGCCAACCGTCCAGATTTTTCTGGATCGTCCAGAAATTGCAGCCAGTGTACAGAAAAAGGAGGAGGATCGTTCTGGACAATGCAGTGTCCAGAAATAAAATTAGCGTACGGAAAAATCCGCAGAATTTCGGTCACCAATGCACAAAATGCGAAGTTGCAACTTTCAACAAAGACAGCAACCTTCCTGAAATATAATAATTTATTATTAATAAACAAACATTGGTAAGAGTCTAAGATTTAAAAATTCTGAAAATCAAAATCAAAATAATTCTGAATATTAGAAGGAGCAGATCTGCAGCTATAGGCCTAGTCAAATTGCAAGCACACCCTTTTAATCGGACACCTGTTGGGATCTTTGTTTCCCGGATCCGGAGGTACATATCTGAAGTCTGCTCTGAGCTGACAAATAGCCTAAGTTTTAAAAATTGAGAAGAAATAAAATTAATAATTTCTTAAATTTAGAGTAAAGAATTTATATTCAAGAAATATTTTTAACCCTATGACGCACACCTGCGGTCAATTTTACCCCAGCGATGGAATTTACTTGAATAGCTGAATTGATACAAATAGTAAAAATCTGAAATAATTCAAATTCCTCAGCAATTCATCCCTCTACATACACGGAAAAATTCGAAGAATTTGGAATTCTAGGTACAATGATACAAAAATAAGAATGACACTCGGGCATATTTAGCACACCTGGGGTCAATCTGACCCCAGGCTGTAACATTGACTATAACATAAACCAGGCTACGTTACATACACAAATACACACATACATACATACATACACACATGTATACATACAAACATATATAAATGCATACATACAAGCATACATACATACATATATACATCCATCAATACACACACATATATATATACATACAGATATATATCCCTACATATACAGGCTACATGCACATGAATACATGCATATACACACATAGAAAATATATACATAAATGCATACATACATACATGCATACATACATACATACATAGCACATACATACATACACATATACATGCATACACACATACATACACACACATATATAAATACATACCAATATACATCCACACATACCTGTTCATGCGTATATGTATATATACACACATACATACAAATATATGCATGCTTGCATACTTACATACAAACATGCATGCATACATACATACATACATATATACATACATACGTACATACATACAAATATACATGCATACATCCATCCCACCATACATAGATTCATCCCTGCATACATGCGCACATACGTACATACATGCATACATATGTACATACATATATACATACATACATACATACATTCATACATACATACATGTATACATACATACATACATACATATATACATACATAAATACAAATATACATGCATACATCCATCCCACCATACATAGATTCATCCCTGCATGCATACGCATATATACGTACATACATACATACATACATACATATGTACATACATACATATGAACATACATACATACATACATTCATACATACATGCATACATACATGCATACATACATACATACATACATACATACATACATACATACATACTTATCACAGACATCACAAGAACTTCATTTCAAGCATTAGAACGATCACTGTGGTGTCGAATACTTAGGTTACAACAAACAATTTTTTGTTTCGTACATTGAATCTAACATTGTATCATGATTCATACATTTTCCGAAAGTGCACGCACTCTGTCTAACCTAAACTTGGAGCATTCATTTCGAATTTCTATTAAAATGGCATAAAATCCACCCGTGTTGTCGGTGGGGTCAATTTTACCCCAGGTGTGCTAAATGTGTTGGCCAGGAAGGTGTGCGTCATAGGGTTAATTAAGAATAAGTTACTAACTAAAGGCTTCAAGCTACCGGTAGGCCTATGAATCCTATGAATACGGACGTCGGACAAGTGAAGACTGTGAAAACGATTATTCATAATCGCTGAACGTTGGGTAGAATTTAAAAAAATTTTGATGCTCCAAATTTCGTTCTAGCAATTCCGATCAGTAATGCACATGTTGAACTTATTTTATAATTGTTGAAAAATCTGTGGACCGATGAACGCAACAGGATGAAGCCTGAACTGGTAAAAGCTGAACTGTGAAAGTCAATTTTGATCAATCTTGCAGTGACTTCTTACATTATGTCGGGGACAGAAATTTTTTCCTCAAATTAGCAAGCAAAAGTGAACAGAAGTATAGCTTTCAAAGAAAATAACATATCTGATTATACTTCACGTTTGAGAACATTTTTGAATCTGGTTATATATTAGTGGATTGAATAATATTCCTCTTGTACTTTCTTCACATGTTCCATACAGATCTTGGACCTTGCGTATTTTCACATTTTCTAAGTAGCCTAAGATGTAAATCTAACATATTTTGTGGGATACTAGATGATAATTTACTCTTGGAGGCCCCGTTGCCGCTGGGGCCGGGGCCGAGGACGCTCCGTCAGAGCGACCAGACCCTAATCGCCGCAAATTGTGGGGGCTCGCGCCTTGTCCAGAAATTTCATAATCTAAAGTTGGCAACCCAATGCCCAAGTATCTGTTCTTATGCATCTTTTATTTCTTCTTGGCACCAGCGTTTTAAGGCAAGATGGGCATGACAAGAGTGACAACCTTTATCCTAACTATAGGCCTATGTATAGTCTACGCTTTACAGGCTGCATTACCAAAACTTCAGTCGACAGAATATGTTCGGGAATTGGACGATCATGATACATAGGCCCTATTATTAAATCTAAACTGTTTAAAAGTAGTGTTCTTAATCGACGTATCTTTAGCTTCAGTTGGCTGTACAGACCTACGTAGCCTATGCCTATAAAATCTGTTCCTGTTATAGTCAGATAGTCTATGTTAAATAGGCCTATGTAATATGTAGCCTAATCGTTGTATACAATGTTCAACGCCGCGCCTTTGCAATTGTGGGTCCTTCTTCGTGGATAACCTTCCCCACAAATCCTGGCCGAGATTTCAGCGTGTGGTTTATCCAAAGATTTACGTTTACAGTCACATATGCATTGGTTTAATTAAAGTGGGTTGCGTATATTTTCTACATTTAGAATATATCGGCTTTCCATAGTAAATCCGCGGCGCTGTTTACTCCATATTATTATATGTATGGTTTACTCCTGCCTGTTGTGGTAGGCCTCGAACAGCCTTCAATCGATTTTTCATTAGCTATATATAACACGAGGCGCCCATAACATCGGCGTAAGTGGTTATATGCCCTACGCATGTAGGCCTATGAAGCAGATAAAATGCACGCTAGCTGTACAATAGGCCTACGCTGCTACGCAGCCGTGTCTCTAGTTACATGGCCAGTTGCTTAATGAAGCGCTGCAGAGGGCGGGCGCTGGAACGGCAACACAATACGAAAACAAAAATATCGATTCATCGGCGGAGGGTGGTGATGAATGGATGGATGGAGGCTACGTGACAGTAGCGCCACACAGCGTTGGACGGACGAATGCTTAAGCTTAAAAGACGTTTTGTAGTAGATGATGATAATCTTTGGGGTCTGTCGCGATCGTTATCGAAAAAAGAAAGATAAATCTCGTCTGTAATCTTGTCTGACCCTAATTCCAAGTAGTCGAGTCCCCTCGTTCTAATCAGTGAGTGGAGTGTACTTTGACTTGCGTCTCTGGCCTGCAGCTCTTCCCTCCCCCGCTGTGACGACCACCAATGGCAGGCAAGCTTCTATTATAGGCTGAGTGATTGTTTATGTGTGGTTACAGGAGCGCATGTATTGTCTATTTAGATGTATGAGGCTATGAGCGTAAGGAGAGAAGAGAGAGAGAGAGAGAGAGAGAGAGAGAGAGAGAGAGAGAGTGTGTGTGTGTGTGTGTGTGTGTGTGTGTGTGTGTGTGTGTGTGTGTGTGTGTGTGTGTGTGTGTGTGTGTGTGTGTGTGTGTGTGTGTGTGTGTGTGTGTGTGTGTGTGTGTGTGTGTGTGTGTGTGTGTGTGTGTGTGTGTGTGTGTGTGTGTGTGTGTGTGTGTCCATAGTCCCGCTGCGCATTATAAAAGTTGTACCTATTAAAGGTTTGTCTTATTTGCATTCCGAAGGTCGCACGTGTCGCCTTATTTCGACCCACCGTGTATTGCGTATTCAAGCATGAGGCTATTCAGATAGAACATCAATTTCAACCTCTCAAAGGCGATCGAAACACGCAATTGACAGATAACCTATAACCTAGTCCTAGTGGTTAGAATGCTGAACTATCAGTCGAGAGGTCGGCCGTTCAAATCGACAGATTTGTCTAATCCTTCAAATAGCGAGAGACTTCGAGATTTCCATCTGTGCCCTAATAGCCAACTCTGCCAACGCCGTATTTAGGGGGGTGTTTTGGGTGTTTAAACACCCCCGAAATTAAATAATGTATAATATAAATATTGCATTTGCTAACATTATACGGTGTAAGAACTAAGAGCACTCATGTGAACTTAGATGATGCAGCTCTACAGTGCTTTGAGAGCTCACAGCGCTCCTCCCAGTGTGATTTTCCTTACAGATTTTATTTTAGTTATAGTTATAGTTATAGTTAATGATTTTTATTTTAGTTATAGTTATAGTTATAGTTAGTATTATTTTTTAGTTATAGTTATAGTTATAGTTAATGGATTTTTATTTTAGTTAATTTTAGTTACTACTTAGTTACAATAATTAAGTCTATAAGCAAAATTGTGCGTATTAATACGCTGTTTCACAATTTACTCAGAGCTATGAAAACCTTTGAAGCATGGGTACAGTCAGCTTCATGAATACACGAGTTTCCAAAGTAACTGACAAATTTCACAATAAAAATTTCGCATTTTTCGTTCTCATTTATGTCGAATCGTCCATATTGCACTTCCTATTTTTATTTTTTGTATTAACGAAAATAAAGATGAATTTTCGTTAGTGTTATTTTCGTTATAGTTATAGTTATAGTTAATGATATTTTTTAGTTATAGTTATAGTTATCGTTAACGAAGTCATTTTATTTTCGTTAACGAACATTTTCGTTATCGTTATCGTTAACGAAAATCACACTGGCTCCTCCAAACCCCTTATAGACGGTTGACTTGGTTGCTTGTCGGCTTGTTCAAGAAAGAGTAAACACCCCCCGAAACAAAATTCTGGCTACGGCCTTGAACTCAGCTATAATGACAGAGACAGATATTATTAGTAAAGTAATGTATGAAATCAATCAATCAATCAATCAATCATTCAATCAATTAATTAATCAATCAATCAATCAATTTACTGGGAAAAAAATTAATAACGATCGATTTTACAGTCACTTAAAGAAAGTGTTAGTAGGCATTCAACGGTGAGACCAGAAGGTCCGGTCTGTAGTTATGTATATATGCATGTATGTATGTATGTATGTATGTATGTATGTATGTATGTATGTATGTATGTATGTATGTATGTATGTATGTATGTATGTATGTATGTATGTATGTATGTATGTATGTGTGTGTGTGTCTACGTATATGCATGCATCATGTATTCAGACACTTGATATAGCGCATTTGCACTTGTGTCGTGAAGACTTAAGTACCTCACAAATTCGTGCGAGCTATTTAAAAGCTCTTAACAAGAACGTTTAGAGATATGCAGAAAATGTATTAAAAATATCCATTAAACCCCAGCATAAAATCCCACAGCCCTCTGTGGGCACAAGCACGACACAGGCGACGAACTAATTGAACGAATCTATAATGGCCGAGAAACCATTCTGCTTCGAAGCTCATGGGTCCAATGTCTAAACACGTTGTTGATAACGGCCTTTAAATGAGTTCTACATAAGCTGTAGACCCAGCGTAAGCTGTTCCGAGTCCTGTCTCTTGTGAGATTATAGCATTATATCGTACGTTGTAGGCTACCAACATAATGCATAAGAAATTATAGACATAGCGCTGCTAGAGGCAGACACTAATGTGCGATTTGCAGACGGATGTTGTATCGAAATGATAGACGACTTTTTAATTGTAATTAGTAACTTCTATTGAGCCGGTG
This sequence comes from Aporrectodea caliginosa, assembly GCA_020284085.1. NCBI lineage: Eukaryota > Metazoa > Annelida > Clitellata > Crassiclitellata > Lumbricidae > Aporrectodea > Aporrectodea caliginosa. The sequence continues at coordinate 224,708 of JACEVL010000971.1, forward strand.
TCTAATGCACAATGCATTAAACGATGGCGCACCGAAACCAAACCGCAATGAGGTCGATATCCTGGAGTTCAGCCCGTAAGACAGAGATGCAGCCTATTGCGGAAAGCAATTTGAAAGAGAACGCCCATATCATGTCGAGAACGATATGATATGGGATGATATAGGCGACCTATATATAGCAGAGCCGACAGATACAGGAGTTCCAAAACGTTCAGTAAACGAAAAACTCCTTCACCAGAAAAGGTTTGAGATTTATAAGTGTGACCAGTGAAGGATAGGTCCAGCCAGCTGATCTTAGCTGAATAAGGACATTACGGAGGAATTAGGACTGCTTTTAAGACTTCGTAATTTGACCCCATTAATTATGTCAACAAATTTTAGGCAGTTTTTGACCCCTCCCCCCTTGTCAACAACTGTCAAACATTGACGGACCCCTAAAAAATTATGTCAACAATCCCAGAACCCCCCCCCCCTACAAAAAAGAAACACAATGGCTCAATACATGTAGAATAATTTTTTCAAATTTTTTTACACTAAAAAATGCAATCTCAAATTTCAAAATATATAAGTTTAGTTTATTACCAGCTTTTAGTAGTATTAAACATTAAGCACTTTATACATTTTTAGCATGACTTAATGTTTTCGCTACCATTTTGAAGGGTCTGTGTTGATTCATTGGGAAAAAAAATTTTGACGTCAAATTGTACCGACCCCCCTTCCCATTGTCAACAACTGTCAAACTTTTCCAAACCTCTCCCCTATTTTGTTGACATAATTAATGGCTGACCCCTGAGCTGTGTGTTTTATAAACTAAGCTATGCGACGAATTTGAAACTAATCCTCAGAAAATTAGTGCAAAAAGTTAGGTAAGCAGTAGTATATATATATATATATATATATATATATATATATATATATATATATATCTATATATATATATATAATTATCTATATATATGATTATATATATATGCTTATGTATACTGAATGACTGTGCTCATGCTAATGAGAAGGGTCGACGATAATAGGCCTATATATACGATCGCTTTACAAAAGCGTGTAGGCTACATTAACATCTTACATTTCTATTAAAAATAAATTAGCTGAGACGCAGCTATGGTATGAAGTTTTTCATAGCCGCGACACGTGAAGGCGGGTGGTCAGTCCTCTACTTCGCCGTCCGAGCTTCCCACCTACAGCGTACGACCAGTGTACTCATTAAACCCGAGTTCGCTAGACGGCGCAAGTTAACCCGAAATCATGAAATAAATCCCTGGCGGGGATTTGAACTCCAGGCCGTCAGGTTGACAGTCCAGCACGCTAACCATTTGAATAGCGCACAAAATTTAATATCAAGCCAGTATAAGTTGCTTATTTTTAAAATGGTTGGGAGCAACTTAATGTGAATTTTTATGTGCTGCCCTCCGACGAACTGCGGAGAAACAACAGTTACTTGATAACCGATGGCTTACGAGCTTAAGACGACGCCGTTGAGAGCTGCCTAAATTGTAATTGTAATTGTAATTGAACATTTGTATAGCGCCACTCAGAGATTCAGAGGCGCTCCCGACCCAGGGCTCTAACAAATAAGATAGTCTTCAGGCGTTTCCGAAACAGAGGAAGAGAAAGGCTGAGGAGCTCAAGACGCAATTCTATAAGCCTAGCCAAGTAATCGTAATCTTCAAACTTCTAAAGCGCCACTCGAAAGCCAAACCCAGGACACCAGCTTATTCACCTAGCAGCAAGTAGGCCTACTCTTTAATTAAATCAGCACACGAGCAATAAGGGTTGGAAATCTAACCTTAGCTGATATCTTATCATCTAACTTCTTAGGCCTACCTTTATATCCAGTGCAATGACTTGTAATGCAAAATGCAAATCCAATCCAATGCAGCCTACATGTATATATTCTATTCATTGCTATGCAAGCCAATGTAATACAATCCAATGCATATACAGTCTAATACCATAGGCCTACCAAGCACTGCAATCCATTAATAGAACATGGATGGGTGCATGGGTAACTAGTCGATTAGATTCTAAGATTTTGTTAATTCTAATTCTAAATTCTAACCGATCAGCAAATTTCAGCAGCTAATTCTACAGTAGTTCTAATCGATTAGCAATTTAATTAACTAGTCGTGTCCATCTCTGAATGTGACACAATGCAGTGCAATTTATATTTAATCCAGTGCATTCAAATTTATATTCAAATCCAATCCAATTCAATCGAACTTTCGAACGAGGATGTTCAGTATATAGGCCTATAATACTCTTCGGATTTGAATTGAAATAGCGCTGGTGTTAAGCTGGTCTCACCGACGCGGATTTTACGTTACGCTGAGAAATTTCGGAGATTTACATTACCTCACCCGTTTGTGGTAAAGTAAATATACAGTTGGGGTCATCCATTAATTATGTCAACAAAATAGAGTGGGAGGGGGTTTGGAAAAGTTTGACAGTTGTTGACAAGGGGGGGGGGGTTCGGTGCAATTTGACGTCAACAATTTTTTTTCTAACGAATCAACACAGACCCTTCAAAATGGTAGCGAAAACATTAAATAATGCTAAAAATGTATAAAGTGCTTAATGTTTAATACTACTGAAAAGTATTGGTATTAAACTAAGGTCATATTTTTAAATTCAAGATTGCATTTTTTAGTGTAAACAAATAAAAAAATTATTCTACATGTATTGAGCCATTGTGTTTCTTTTTTGTAAGGGGGGGGGAGTTCTGGGATTGTTGACATAATTTTAGGGGGGTCCGTCAATGTTTGACAGTGGTTGACAAGAGGAGGGGGAGGGGGTCAAAAACTGCCTAAAATTTGTTGACATAATTAATGGACGACCCCGTTGTTGTTTTAACTTGTACCATACGACACAGAAAATAAATCCCAAAATAACGATTAGGAGGAGGAAAAGATTACATGAGAAATTCCTCGTTCTCTTCCTTCTGATCCAATTTCTATTTCTTTGCTTCCTCCTTCTCCTTCTCCTCCTCTTTCTCATTCTCCTGCTTTTTTCGCCTCCTCCTCCTCCTCCTCCTCCTCCTCCTCCTCCTCCTCCTCCTCCTCCTCCTCCTCCTACTTCTCTTCCTCTTCATCAGTTTCATATCCTTGGCATATTAGGACAGCGTGGCTAAATCTCTATTGCATGACCTACCTATCGACATCGTACGATTATTATGGTCATGCTACAGTCGAGTTCGCTAGGGGCGCCAGATGCAGCGGAAATCTCAAACCTCTTTTCTGTCCTGGTGCCTGGCATTTGAAATCGCGACCTATGGATTGACAGTCCAGCACATTAACCGCTAGACCTTTAAGTAACCCTGTCAACATGCGCACCTGGGGCCCATATGGTACCCGTATTCCATGTAAGGGACCCTTATTGGCGCGAACCCGTGCCTGAAAACTCATACAGATCAATTGCACACTTCCTCAACGGTCAAACTGTACTGTCTGCTCGAACCGGTAAGTTGCATTTCAGGCATTAGAATGAAATCGCGTGTAGCTAGCTGGAGGCTGGAGCTAATCTCTCAGAAATTCATACTACACATTGCACACTCCAGACAAGTCAACTGGACACTTTTGTCCGAAAGTCGAGGGCGATTGAACTTCTTTTGAAGACAACTGATGAGAGTTTAATTCTGGCATTCTCTGTGTAAGCTTAATTTAATAATCCACATCGGCAAGCTACGTCACGACGGGAACTAAGAAAGCACGCACAGAGGCATATAAAAAAGACACACAGGCATAGCTATATCAAACATACATGTAGCATAACAAACATAGCATAACAAACATCGCATAGCAAACACAGCATAACAAACATAGCATAATATACAAACAAAGCATAACAGACATAGCTGAACAAACATAGCATTACACACATAGCATAACAAACATAGCATAACAGGCATAGCTGAACAAACATAGCATAACAAACATAGCATAATATACAAACGAAGCATAACAGGCATAGCAAACAAAGCATAGCAAACAAAGCATAATCGGCATAGCATAGGAAACATAGCATAACAAGATAGTATCGCTTAATAAATGCATAACAATAATAACAAAATTAACAAACATAGCATAACAAAGCATAACAAAACAAACATAACATAACAAACATATACAAACAAAGCATACTTACTTATTTACTTTTTGCTCTTTTATTGGCTTACTCATTCAATCGCTTGCTCGCTATCTCGCCTACCTAGTTATCTAGGCGTATCCCAGAGTCTTCAGTTCGATATAGTTCTACCTGGACTTTATTAATTTTGATATAGCGCCGGTACATAAGATATTTCGTGGCGCTGAGAAATTTCGTAGAGTTACATCACCTTCCTATGACTGTTTAATTCAAAGATTATTTTAGGGTGACCCCTGTTAGCTTAGGCCCTTTTAGGACTCTATTTCATTCCAATATCTTCGTTCTAACCTATTGCATCTGTCAAACCCGTTTTCGTTTGATTGGAGTCAATAAAAAATGGTTATGGTTATGGTTATAGATTATCTAACTAATTACCTGCTTACTTACGTAACTCAAGTTCGCCTGTTCGTCGGTCATTCGCCAGGTGGCGAGCGTCGTGCAGCCAATGCATAATGGTCTCTCTGCGCATTGATCGCTCGCTCGCGTGCAACTGAGTGCGCGAACGAGCGAGCAGCAACCGATAGCTCGTCTCAGCCGCAGCCGCCGCCCCTTCTGGCAGCAGCTGCGGCCCTGCCACAGCCCAGCGTCCGTCCCTCCCTCTTCCGTCTCTCCCTCCGTCCGTCCCTTCCACCGTCCCTCCCTGCGAGACCAGCACGGCACGCGAGACCGACTGACAGATGCCTCGTAGACGTGTATTGACCCAGCGTTCGGCATCTCGGCCCGTTTATTTTTAGCAAGAGGCTGCTATTTTTAGCCGCCGCCCGGGCTATGTTTAATCGTCAAGGTCGACCCGTTCATGGCGCTCGGGCGGAGATGCCAGCGGACAGGCAGACGGACAGACAGACGTAGGGACACGGGCGCTCGAGGTAATAAGGCGCGGAGGGCTAACGCTACAGTGTGCGGGCGCCGGGCAGCGACCGAGAGCTGGGCGCTGTAATCATGTTAAACAGAAGGGCTGCCATAGCGGTCGCCGTTGGTTCTGTTTAGCTGTACGAGGAGGGTTTGTGATTCGGTTAGGCCGGTCGGTGTCAGCCAAACCATGGAAAATATTAGACCGGGCAATAATGCTTGAATTTAATCGATTTAAGACGAATGCCAGTCATTCATGATCTGCTCGTAGCTGGCCGGGCTTCTAATCGGACTTTCACAGCCTAGGCAAACGAACCTGGTTGTTGCGCGGATATTAGTCGCCAAAGCGGCGCTAGATAAAAACTGAACATCGTCTAAACGGTGCAGTTCTCCACTGGCGAACGACGGAGCTAGATAAATTGGACTGAGTCGTCGTGGCTGGGATCGAACTCGTGGCGCTGCGGTCAATTTCGAGTAAGTAGTGTTCGTCGTAGCGGCGCCACTGATGTAGCGCCTTTTCCACCGACGACCAGCATAGCAACGGACGGCGGATCACCAGCTGCCGGACTACGTGACCAAGAAAGAGGTCAAAATCATCGGGTGAGGTAAGAATTTACAACTGATCAGATTGAAGTACTACGGTCGAGAGTGAGCGTCGACAAGCTAATCACTGACCACCGTCCATGCTAACTGTCGACAAATTTCTAAACCTATTGTCATGAGAATTTATTTCTTCACTTTATTTGCAGGAAATCTCGACATTGATGCTGAGACTGCTTTGAAACAGAAAAGAGTTAGATCAAGATAGAAATTGCCAAAAAAATCTGCTAAAACCAGCCAATTGAAAATGCGAAATATAAATTTTGAGTAAACGTTCACAACATGGTAATATCAAGTTATTAGTAAACAGAGATGCTCTGATCTGAGCACAGTAATCTTTATGCTGATTTGTCTTGTTTAGATCCCAACAATTTTGCAAAAATTTCGATAAGGATTCCCAGTGAAGTTGTGTCTAGTAATTCTATCATGATGTTAAGTTTTTGAAATAAACTAAACTGTGCGCAGTGCACTATATAATGCAGCTGTTGGTTCCTAACGTAATCACGAATTTACTTCAAAAGTTAAAATTAAAACGCATGCGTTTATTTGTTAATATTTTAATATTCATTTAAGAATATTTATGCCATTTAGCCCAGTAGGCTAATAATTGAGCTAAGAATGTTCTTCATTTTATGTAAAATGTTACAAAAGCGTTGGCGCGTGGGGAACATCTCAGGATTGTCCTGAAACGTTTCGCGTCTTCAGCGCTCGCAAGTGTGGGCCGCCCACGACCAAATTTCCCGGGTCGCTTTTGCAAGCCAGTCCTAACTTGACTATTACATATCAGTGCATTGGCTAGGGAACAGGGAAGACCCAAAAGGGGCACAAGCCCCGCTTAATTAGGGTCACCCTTTTAACAATAATCATTTATGGCTGGTTAGTCAGTTGAAAGAAAGAAAGGTTCAACTCAATAATGTTCTTAACTAAATAATAACATTACAATTTACTAAGAAGATCAATATGTAAGAAAGAAAGGTTCAACTCAATAATGTTCTTAACTAAATAATAACATTGCAATTTACAAATAAGATCAATATCTAAACAATTCGATGAAACAGTGTTAAATGAAGTATGGTTAATCCTTCAAGTAACTATTCCACAGCTTCTTAAATTGGGTGTATGTGGGTGCATTCCGAATACTCATCGGTACTGCATTCCAAATTTTTGGACCACTACAACAAATTGAAAATCTACGATAATTAGTGCGTGCATATATGACATATAAACCACCAGAAGAAGATCTTGTACAATGACCATGCATCTCTACTACCTTCGTAAAATAGTTTGAAAATGAATCAGGCAGCAAGTTATTGACAAATTTATACATGAAATTACCCAGTTGATAGCGATTTATATTTTCAAAGTTCATAATATTATATTCTCTGTATCTGTATGCCGTGTGGGCGTTAAAAGGATCTCTTGCAATAATTCTAATAGCTTTTTTCTGCAGAACCAGAAGACATTTCAACCTAGTAGAATAGTTTGAGGCCCAGACAATATTACCATAATCAAAATAGGGATTGATTAGTGTATAATATAAATTCCTACGAATATGAATTGGGATAAGGTAAGATATTCTCGCTAGTATACCAAGGTTTCTGGAAATTTTGCCAGCAATAATATTGATATGTTCAGTCCAAGTCAGACATTCGTCAATACATACACCGAGAAATTTAGTGGATCGGGTTTGGGACAGGGAAATTCCATCAATTGACAACTTTGTCTGGAGATCCGGGATTCGTTTCTTCGTAGAATGGAATAGTATAAAGCAGGATTTTTTTATATTGAGTGACAGGCGATTGGTCCTAAACCACTCAGCTAGAAGATTTAATTCAGTATTAATTATTTCAACGAGTCTGGGTAAAGAATCATGTGAACAGAAAGCATTTGTATCATCAGCAAACAAAATAAGTTTAAGCACAGCAGAAGCATTGGGAAGATCATTAATATACAATAAAAACAGTAGCGGACCGAGGTTTGAACCTTGCGGGACACCAATTTTTATCGGTTTTCTAGAAGATAGGGTCCCATTACATAGCACCTGTTGATACCTATGCTCCAAATTTCTTGAATTTGTACTGATTACTGTGATCTTATGGTATTTGATGTTCTGTCAATAAATGGCTTACTATCTATCATATCATAGCATTTGACTACCAGCGAACGCACAGTAGCTTACTGAAGAAATAAATAATAGAAACATTTATATGCAAAGTCATATAACATTCTCATTCTCAATCTCATTCTCTACTACTACTCTTTTGCGGTAGACAGCTCACCGTGGTGCACGTGATGAAAGCCTTGGCAACATTAAATTTTGGTGGATGCTAATAATTTTGATGGATGCAATGTGGATGCTGACCGCGTCGAAAATGAATGGCTTCCCTAACGTGTAGAAGCCAGGGCCTCAAAAGCGATCTAACGACGCGTAAGCCAGTATTATCTGGCCGGGAAATCGGAGAGAATGGATCGTAATTGAACTACGTAGATAGGCCTACCTGGCTTCTTTAACGTATGAATTGGATCCAAAATCCCAAACGGTATTTATTATGAAAAAGTACAACAAAACGTCAGTCAGAGACCATTATAATGTTACTGAACTGGTGATCGACAGAAGTAAGTGGAGATCCAGCCACACTCATCTGAACCTCTGTCTGGACGACAGAGGTTCAGATAACTGTCTGAACGACAGCTCATTTCTGTGACGTAAACGACACCCGCCTTGGCAGCTCCTCTACCGCAATCCCTCTCTGGTCTCTGGCAGCCAGACTCGGATCTCCACTGGACAGATTCACCTCTGGACAACCACTCCGATTCGATGCAGCGCTCGTGAATAAGCTGGTGCCCTGAGCTCAATTTGGAGTTTACGATGATGATCACGATTGCCCATCTGTGAACCTGAACATAAATGACTATTAATACATCAACACAGAGATTAAGTGAGAATAAGGAAGAAGTATGGCCAGACACTTGGTTTCATACTGCCAAGCATAAAGGTCTACACCACGCCACCTGACGCCAACTCAGCCCTCCACTCTTCAATTCATCCTCAGAACCAGGCTTCTAAAGAATTGGGCCACTATTCAATTCAATTAATTTCTATTGTTCCCCAACTTGATTACAATATCCAGTTATCATCACAGTCGCTATTTAGGCAACAATAATAATATTGTTGCCTAAATAATAATATCCCAACAAACACGACCGCACGGGACCCGTACGGGGTTGATCGGGTTATCCGGTACGGTTTTCTGACGGTTTTTGTCAACGGGTTGCGTACGGGACCCTTCTGGTTCACACCGTGTCAGTGGCGCCTTCTAGCGGCATTAGTATTCATACCGCCATTTTGTGCGCCAATTCGAATGTACAAGTATTTCAGAGATCGCGATTTGTTTGTGTGAAAAGTAAGATTGCTTTATATTTATCATACTAATGAACTTATTTTTATATATATATCAACATTTTATAAATGTTGTATCTAATTGTGGTCGGGATATCGATAGTCGCCACGGAGATACAGTTAAGGTTATGGACTGCATGTGTTAGGGTTAGGGTTAGCGTGTAACATTCATTCATTTCAGGAATTTATATAGCGCCCCTTCAAGAAGCCTACTGAGAGGCGCTCGTATGTACGTGCTTCCGATTGGTTCCGGCATTGGCTGTGGTTCAGTCAGTATTTAGGGTGACCCTTGATATGAAATTGTTATGTTTGTTGATGATATCGGCCCTAACAACTTAAGCCCCGTGTACAATGAATGCTTTTTGCCATCTACCATGCCAGTCCTTATCAAATTCTTTTTAAACCCCTTATTTGTCATGCATCATTTGTCTTTATTTGCCTTGGTTTAAACCGTAGTTTACGTTGCCAAATTATTTTACATGGCCAATTTAAAATGGAAGCTGGATTGGTGAAAATAATTGTTTGTCTAAATGGTAGTTGTATTGATGACACTCATTCTTTGCTTAAATAAATGCTGAATTGATGGAAATAATAATTTCCGTAATTTTTAAATCTTAAATCGAAGCTGTATTGATGACAGTTATCATGGACATAGGTAAGTCAAGTACGGCATTGATGACATTAAAATAATTTGGCAAGGTGAACTATGGTTTGTATATTGACTACAATCATTTAAGTTTTGTGTGTGCTTTGTTGTATTTGCAGGTGACGAGATTATTTCTGGCCAATTGTATGTAAAAATATTTATTTACTGGTAAAAAGTAAATTTTTGGCTCGACTGCTGTTGGCTTTTACAGATGTAATGATTAAGTAAGTTTTGTTTTATTATGTTACATTAGCCAACGCTGTGCAGCAGGCTCCACCAGTTGCTGAGTCGTCCGGACAGTCATCCAGGCAATTTGGAACACCGTCTGGTGAAGTTTGCCAGGATGCGACACGACAATCTTCAATGCCTCCTGCCGCTTCAAAGACGCCAGTCACTCAAACAACTGGTACGTGTTGAATATTGAATCCAGCAATGGTACCAATTTGATCCTTATCAGCTCTTTGACAGGTAATCTTTACAGCGGTATTGGGATATTATCAATATTTCCCTTGTATCATCGAATTTTATTTGATATCAGTCAACATATATTTCTTGTTCTATTACATTGATTATTAAAAACTAGCTATCATTAATGGCAACACATTTGATTTGTTATAGAGAATAATTGTTGGGCGGATATGCTGTGTAGGCTGCTATTAGCGCCGTGTATTGCAGGCTGTCTGTTCTGTTAGTAGTTAAGATTTAAATTGCATAACATGTTAATGTACAGCGCAGTGCGTTTGTCAGGCGCTTATTAAAGAAAAGATATTATTATTATTATTATTATTATTAATTTCTATAAGTTTTTAATGATTAAGTAGTTGTGTGATCATTGTGAATGTGTCTGTAAATTATCAAATTGTTGTTACTGCTGTTTGGCATTGATAATAAGCTGTTGAATATATTTATCCTTTGAGCCTGTCAAGTGTTTTGACACATAGTACCAATAATCAGTGAATTAGCCTATTAATTCATAAATGATAAATATCAATTTAGTGTCCTAACATTGAGGAATGTCAAAGGTGTTGCATTGTGATCAAAAGTGTCAACACAATTTTGTGTTACAGCTAATGACTTACTGCCCTTACTTACTTATAATACGCACGTTACTGTGAAATTTGTATATCACCAACGTCACAAGTGAATCGGAGGTGATTTGCTTGTCAACAAAATTTACTCATTTGTTATTGGAGATTTCTCATGTGGGTCTTACTTAGATCTAGCACAGTGCCGCTTAATATGCATATTACAATTGATGTGTTTTGAAGATTTGTTTGGTCACCGTATTGTTCATAAATAAAGTATGATGGTTAATGTGTAGACTTGATTTTGTAGGTGGCGATCTTAATAGCAGACTGTTGATAAAGCTATTGGCCAGTCTGGAGGACCTGCAAGAAACTACATTCATCTCTGCTGCAATCGATTTCGAGGCAACTGAATGCTGCAAGCAGATTTGTGGCAACGGAGCTGCCTGAGGGCATGCAATTTCCCATCGAAACTGGGTATGATCTGATGAGCATGGAGGACAAGGTGCTTGACACTTCAACGATAAAAGCATTGGTGAGTCATTTTACTGTTTAAATGGTTTTTAAAGCCTCATGTATGATTCACTCTTAATTTCTGGGGTATGCAGTTTTTATCTTCCTGTTTATAGGTTGTATTAAATTCTATTTATTTGTGTCTATAAGTTAGATGATGTGTACATAAGTTATTTGTGTTGATGGCAAATATTTATAAAAAAATATCGACATGTAACTTAAAGGCTAGCATGTTTATAGTTTTTTTTGTCAAATTGCAACATCTGTAGATTTTTCTATGTCTCTTGTTAAGATAGAACTGCTTTAACTTGCTTCTTCGTTTTAATTGTTTAGATACAAGTACTCGTGAATAACGATGGGGACTATTTATTCTTGTCTCAATAAAAAAATCAATAGTCTGCCAACCGTGCTTTATTAAGTGTTTAACCTTTAAAAATGTATTGCATTTTTGAGGCTAAGACAAAGTCGAGATTGTTTTGACTTTTTTCAACTCGAACATTGTAAATTAGACAATCCAGGCAGTGTCTGTAAATATTGCCATTTAATGTTAGATAGAATTGTTGGAATAATATCATTTTACAATACAAATCAGAGCACGTCAAATTATTGTTCTTTGTAACTTGTTATTTTTAATCTAAATGTTTCATGTGTGAAAATTCAGGTGCTGTAAGGCAAAATATTGCTACCAAGGACAGTACGAAGAAACTGGTTGTGGACGAGTTGGCTGTTTGGTTTGGTAACGCTAGGGATCGTAGCACTGGAGGTCACCGGCTATTGAAATCGGCACAATTCAAAGAGACCAAGTCGGAGTCGATCACCACCGATCAGGAGTTGACAATACTGCTGATGACATTGTTGACAACAAATTTAATGCTATTGCAGAGCAGACTGATTATTTTTACTTTATTAATTTGATGTGTCATTTAACGCTAATGTTGACATCACATTAAATGGGGAAGAAATAGAACAGGTGAAGAAGTTCTGCTATCTGGGAAGTGTGGTTACAGAGGATGCAAGGTGCCATGTGGAAGTGAAAAGAAGAATAGCTATGGGAAAAGATGCATTCTACAAAAGAGGGGAGCTCCTCAGAGGCGGTCTAAACAGGAAGTTGAAGAAGAGAATGGTAAAGACACTAGTGTGGAGTGTTGTCCTATACGGCTCTGAGACATGGACAATGAGGCAAGAAGACATAAAACGACTGGAGGCCTTTGAGATGTGGATATGGCGCAGAATGGAGAAAATCAGCTGGGTGGAGCGAAGAACGAATGAGGAAATCTTACAGCTGGTGGAAGAAAGAAGATCACTGATAGGCACTATACGGGGCGGCAGAAGAAATGGATAGGACACATCTTAAGGAGCGACACCCTACTAAGAGACATCATTGAGGGAAGAATGGAGGGGAAAAAGATGAGAGGTAGGCCAAGAACAATGCTACTGGACTGGATGTTGGCAGAGGAGGGATACAGCGGACTGAAAAGAGAAGCAGAGAACAGAGAAAAATGGCGTCGTTGGACATATGAACCTGCCTGAGGGCAGAGCAGACTGATTATTTGTACTTTATTAATTTGATGTGTCATTTAACGCTATTGTTGATTATTGTTTTCAGTGTTGTATCAATTACATTGCATGTAATTCAATCATAATTGCAATTGCATGCTTGTAAATGTATTTGTATTACAATTACTTGATTGTGTACAATTATATTTTAATTCAAGTACCAATTAATTTCAATTATTTCTTTAAAATTTGCAAATGATTTAGAATTTTTTCTATAATTTTTAATTTACTCTATTTTTAAAACTAAAACATCCAGTGGGCCAATGACCTGTAAATTATAATCTACAATTGTTTTGTAAGTTTATCAAGTATCCGAAATAAGGCTTATAATTGTGATCCATTAAAACAAGTTAACAATAGAGTTTATTTGATGCTTAGAGTATAAGTGTTTCAAAATGATAGTCTGTTAGTTGATTGCGCCTAGGCGAGTCAATTTGTCCAGCAGTGCTAAAGAGATGCTCAAGATGGAAGCTTTTATCTGTAGGCAGCCACAGTAGGCTAGCTAATGAGTGCATGGATAGTCTGATAGTTGTTAGTAAACCCTTGCACTTTGGGTCTATCAAAGTGTGCTGTAAGGTTGTAAGAGGGGTGTAAGGATAGAATAATGTTGACAATTATGTCGCCATGTAGTCATGATGCAGAGCAGTTTATTCAATTAAAATTGTAATTTACACTTCATTACACTTCAATTACATGAATATTGTAATTGAATTACAATTACTGAACTTAAAAAGTAATTCAATTACAATTACAGAAATTGTGATTCAATTACATGTATTTCAATTACTGAACAACGCTGATTGCTTTAGCTATATAGCACAGCGTACTGTAGGCTACTGTGCTATATATAGCTAAAGCAATCAGTGTTGTTCAGTAATTGAAATACATGTAATTGAATCACAATTTCTGTAATTGTAATTGAATTACTTTTTAAGTCCAGTAATTGTAATTCAATTACAATATTTCATGTAATTTGAAGTGTAATGCAGTGTAAATTGCATACTGGAATCACTTTTAAGTCATCTGGGAATGAACTGGGATGCCCGGCGGGCTATCCCGTATGGGTCCCGTACGGAAACCGCGGACAAAAACCATACGGGACCCGTACGGGATGCCCGGCGGGCTATCCCGTATGGGTCCCGTACGGAAACCGCGGACAAAAACCGGCGGGATCCCGCCGGGTATCCCGTACGGGTCCCGTATAACAACCCGTACGGGTCCCGTATGGTTCCCGTGAGGTGTGTTAGCTGGGATTGTAATAAATAAATATTATGATATTACTGCTTCGCGATTTTCTTGGCAGCAGATGTAGGCCTAATGTTGCTGGACCCTTCTCAGTTTCATTTCTTCTTTCTTCACTGGGATTAATATTTGGGTTCAATGTGAAGATTGCAGCTCCAGTTTATGCATCTGTATTGGCTGACATCATCAACCTATCAATTGCTAATTCCCATGTCCCGACACAATGGAAAACCGCCATCATCAAACCGGTGCCAAAGACGCCTCAACCGACCACGCCTGGTGACTTTCGGCCCATTTCTATCGTTCCGGTCCTATCCAGAATGACCGAGCGACAACTTGTGCGTAGGTATGTGTATCCGTCCTTCACCTCCCCTCCAATGTCTACCCTACTTGCCGATCAATACGCCTTCCGCCCCACTGGCTCAACAACTGCTGCCTTGATTTCCATCCTCCAGGCTGTTACAGACCTCCTATCAACAAACGACTATGTCACGTTGATTTCCCTAGATTTTTCAAAAGCTTTTGACTCTGTGCGCCATTCCACCCTTGCACAAAAGCTTTCCCAGCTGGAAATCCCAGATCATATCTACAATTGGCTGGTTGAATTTTTGCAAGACAGAAAACACTTGACATGCTTCTCCAGGCTGAAATCAACCATTGCATCCATCAACGCCAGCGTTGTTCAAGGCTCTGGGGTAGGCCCATCATCTTACATCGCCGATGCCTCGGATTTGCACCCAGTCAATCCTCAGAACTTGATCAGAAAGTATGCGGATGACACTTATTTAATTATAGGTGCCTCCATGAGGAGTTCCACTCCGCAGGAGTTGGAAAATGTATCGGAATGGGCCGTGAGGAACAATCTACGACTGAACGAGAGCAAATCCCAGGAAATGATCATCCACCGTCGACGTGTCAAAGGAACATCTGACCCACCTACCTTAGGAATCGTGAGAGTAACATCAATGCTCATGCTTGGAGTGACAATTGCAAACGATCTTAGTGCTTCTTCCCATGTCAACAGGATTCTAAGTGCATGCTCTGGTTCGCTCCACGCTCTCAGAGTCCTCAGGGCACACGGTCTCCCTCCGACAGCGCTCCATGAAGTTGCACGTGCAACTACCATCTCTCGCCTTCTCTATGCCTCCCCTGCTTGGTGGGGATTCACCACCGCAAGTGACCGACTAAAACTCCAACGTTTCCTGCAAAGGGCCAAACGACTGGGCTACCTTCCTCCTCAACAACAGGATTTAGACCGAATGATAAGAAGCAGATGTCAAACTCCTGCTTGCGGTCAATCGGAACTCACAACATGTGCTTAGAGGCCTCTTTCCTCCGACCGTTTGTAGGCCTTATGCTCTGCGCCCTAGACCTCATGAATATGAACTCCCAAAAAAAGATGACCACAATTTCATCTCTAGGGTTCTATATCGTACCATTCGGGATGTTAAGTTTTAACTCTCAATCCTGACTATAGGCATAAACTTATAGTTTTTAATTTCATTACTTTCATTATCTCATGTAAACAAGTTGCGGTATGTCAACTTTGTATCTTAATAATAAACGAAATCTACTAGTAAGCAAAATAATGCATGCTTTGACTCGATCATGGCCGCCCACCTATTTATTCGATCGAGGTAGCACTAATATAAATTCTTTGGTTTGTGTAAGTACCGTCGACCTTTCATCGTGCTGAATATTGTGATTTTGTTTACTTTTTGTTTTGTTTCTTATTTTATCGGTCGGATTAAATCGAGTAAATAATTCTTTATGATGAGCGAACCTTGTTGGTACGAAGGGTTGGATGAGGTTCAGTTCCTAGGCCTCTGCCCAACGGAAGACGGAGCGGGTGGCTACGAGGGTTTCGTTGCGACACTGGACGATGCCTTCCGAATAATCCAAGCTTTCCAAAATGTCACGGACACACACTTTGTCGTCGTCAAACAGAAAAAGTCAGGTCTGTAGTCTGGTCAAACGAAAATCCAATATATTCGTAAGAATTATGTGGCGCTATTATGGTAATCTTCGGTCAATGGTAGCTTCAAAGTAAGACCATAGTAAACAGGCCAAAGAGCGTAGAGAGGAAAAGATTGTAATTGTAATTTATAACTTCTTTCGCGCCGGTGTCTAATGCACAAGGCATCAACCGATGGCGCACCAAAAGCAAGCCACAGTCAGGGCAATATTCCAGCACAGTTTGTCGCCTGTAAAATATCGTAGAAGGGATCCAAATGAAGATTGCCAAGTGCTAACCATGTAAATAATTTTCAGATACAAAGGGAAACTTTGTTGGAAGAGACAGTATATTTATCATTGTGGGATCCTCAGACCAGGGTCTTTTCTGACACGGGGGCTGTATGAAGCATCTATTTTAAATTATACTTTCATGGACATCACAAATACTCTAGACATTAGCAATCAAACCCAAATAAATCAGTCGACGTTGTTTTTATAATTTACAAGAAACAATTCAAATTATTTTTATTGAATTAAGACAGGTTTGACAATCGTCCAGAAAAGAAATGGGACTAAAACTGATCCTGACCTGCAAAGGTCCCGGATGTAAATCAGAGTCACAGACATAATCTAGGGCTATGACCCAATTTTCGTCCGTTTCGAATCCCTTTCAGTAATAATAATCCCAGGTTAGAAGAGACAGTATATTTCTCATTTTGGGATCCTCAGACCAGGATCTAGAATGACACCTGCCATAAACCATATTTATGGACATACAATTTTCAGTAGACATTCAATCAATCAATAAATCAGTGCATACTTTATTGTTCACCAAACAATTCACATTCAGCAATAAGACAGGCATGACAATCCAGTGACAATGGGAAGAACCAAAGGAACCACAGGTTCCGCTAACAGGAAACATTAAGACATTAAGACTGATCTTCGGTCACTAGTGTTGCTACCTACCAGCGACATCCCATAAAGCAATTCACTCAGTAAGTAAGTAACCATTAAATAGACATTTCAAGAAACCAACTTTTATTTGACATTTAAAGAAACGAGCATTTCTTGGGTTTGTATTATATGCACTAGCCACTAACGTTAAATCGCTTACTAGTGACCAGTGGACAGGCGATCAGTGTTAACGTCTACCCAATTTTCAATGATGTTCCCTCTTGCAGTGCTTCTCATTTACCAACCCCTTAAGGATGGAGGGTCTATTTGGCAGTACGTTGTCTTGCATACTACGCATAGCCATTCCTTTAAGTACTAAGCTCAGCATTGCTTAACTTCACTGCACTTGCCAGCAACAGTATGAGCATGCAAAGCATTCACCTTGTGACACTAAAAACTGCCTGGATTTTTTTGTTTAGCTTTGGAATTTGACAAGCACAAAATCTTCTGGGAGGAGCCAAAGAAAAACATCTGCAAGGGACCGATACTTCAGTACGATGGTGTGCCATTTGTGATAAGGTCCTCAACGACGTTAGAATGTCAGTTTGGGCGCGATCGGCATGTTGCACGAAAGAGAAAGATCGGCAAGGAGTTCAGCCCAGGAACAGTTCGTCTTGCTCGGATTTTATTCAGTCTGAACATGTAATGCAATGTAATACATGGTTTACATATTGTATTGTATTGTATTTGATCAAATAGAAGGGAAATAAAGCGCTTCTCATAGCATAAGCCTTTCAGAAGCGCTCCCAGTGGGAGGTACTCCGAGGAAAAAGGAAGGTTTTAAGGTGAGAGAAAAAGGTATCTAGATGCTACTAGAGAGGATTGTAGAGCGTAGAGAAGGAGGAAGTCGATTCCATAGAGAGGGACCTATGCACACAAAGGACCTGGATTGAGCCATTGTGGTCCTAACACATGTTGATTTATTTGCTCACACTCAGTCATTCAGAGCATTTGTATAGCACCATTTCAGTATATCAACTCTGAGGTTTGCTCAGGCAAAAGAGAACAGTTTACGAGTGTTGATGGTGTTGATGAAGTTACAAGTGATGTCCTTGGCCATTAAACACTGATATCCAGTCCAGGCCTTCTGCAGTTCCCTAGTTAGTAAATTTTTTGTGAAATGTGGGACAATGCAGCCGCTTGATTAGAATGCTCACCTTGTAAAACAGGGAGTATGGGTTCGAGCCTCCCCGAGACGGTTACTGTGTAGGACGTTGAGCTAAGTCCTTCACTCACAATTGCTCAGTGCCTTAGATTGATGCTTGGTCAATAGACAGTGGTACATAATACATGCATAACAATAACAATTGTATGCATGATAGCAGCGCTATTGTGGAGTATTTTTAAGGTGTCTTAGTTAAGGCTGTAGAAACATACAGTGCTTACATACACATGCTTATAAACATGTGTGACAGAATTGCTTTTGTTTATCTGTTGAGCGAAAAGTCTGCATTTGCTGTTGTGTGTGTTGCCAGGCAAATGCGAATAGGACGTCGAGAAAACAAGACTGCAGGGCATCCGTCTGCATTCGCGAGATTTGCCGATTTCCACAGTTCAGGGTTTGTGCTGTTTTTATTTTTTTTTAATAATAACATTCATTCAATTCAAACTAACGAAACCACACTATGACTACATGAAGTAGTAGGAACACATGATAACAAGGTAAACAAGAGTCGATTTTTTATAAATGTATGGCAGCCTGTTAGGCGCCGATCCGTCCTACTGCTGATCATTTGACCATTGCCCCTAGGGAGTGGAAGCTTGCGTCTTGAACCTGAGTCCTTCTGTTCTTTGTTTTGTATTACCATTCAACCTTTACCCAACTCTATATTTGTGCTTTGCAGAGTCTGACGGCTTTTAGATAAGTGTGGAAATCTCGTCTCTGTTTTTTCTTGTTATTTAATAAGAATTATTTTATTTAGAGTGAACACTGATTGCATGTTTATGAACAGCCGGAACAAAAGGCTCATGCATTCTGGTAGATATTTTGAAGCTGGTGCTATATCAATTCTATTACTTTACATTAACAACGAGTTTTACTACGATTTACTGTTCTGACATAATTTCCAAAACCTGGCCAGTCACAGAAGTAAGTAAGTAAGTATATTCTTTATTAATCAATTGCTAATTGCACTTTGGTGTACAGACATCTTATAAATGCAGTTAAAAAGTATAAAGTATCCTGACAATAAACGATGTTTGCATTAAGTAAGTTAGCGACAATATCCCTTAATAAACCAACAGCACCTTGGTGCACAATCATTATAGTCCTGCATATATTAAAACTTCACTAAAACATAGTAAATCTAAGAAGTCAGCCAATGAAGAAGACATAGGAAACGGGCCTCTTTAACACTTTAACGACGAGTGTGCACTAAAAGTGACTGGGAAAGCAATGCAGTTTGTCGTTAAAGTGTTAAATAAGCAGGTACTCGTATTCATGTATATAATACTCTGTGGGACATGAAAGCCGATTGGTTAGAGTGCTTACCTTGGTATATGGAGAGTATGTGTTTGAACCTCCCCTGAGATGGTTACTATGTTGAGCAAGTTCTTCACTCACATCACCATCGATTGATGCTTGGTCAATTAATAATAATGATAAATTAAATTTTTCTACCAAGCTTATCTGTGGCTATTCAAAACTTCGAAATTGCTTTCACAACAATGAGACGACATCAATAGTCATTGTAGAAAAATACTAGCCCTAATTTTTCAGATCCTGAGGGATCATATGCAACTCGAATAAAAATACTAATAATAGTGCTTTTTCGATTAGATTGCACAGGATACGCCAAAACGACGCTTCCACCAGGCAAAGAAACTTCGTCTGGCAATGAACAATCCGAGCAACGTCCTCACAGAAACGCGGATCTACATTCGACTGCCACGAGAGGAAACTCACTCGAACCATCCAGTCGGGGTAAGAGCATCTGAATAGATGGAGTCCTGCGGGAGCCGTTCCAACCGGGGCTATTCTCTTTTGAGGGTTACGGCTCATCTTTAAGCAGATGATACTCCGGCACATGTCCATGCTGCTTAGCGGAGAAAATGCTTTACCATTTGAGGTGCTTTGTCCAGGAAACAATTTCAAATAAATACATGTATGGGATTACAATAACAAAGCTACTTTTAGGAACAATACCAGTTAACATGTTAGTACCAGTGTTCTATGTTTTTAAGCCAGTCTTTGCAACCTCTTCACTTGCTGTGCCCTCAATTAGTTCCAAGTTACACTTTTTCGAGTTATATTGAAGCATAAAGTGTAACAGAACTTAAGTTAAGGCCGATTGGTTACAGTGCTTACCTTATAACATGGAGAGTACGGGGTCAAGCCTTCTCCCCCAAAATGGTTACTAACTATGTAGGTACCTTGAGCAAGTCCTTCACTCACAGTTGCTTAGTGCCACCGATGTTTTCTCTATGGTCATGTGAGCATTTTTAAACTTTAGAAGGAGGGCTTTGTCAAATACAGTTGTATTGTATTTTATAAGCCTCTGCAAACTACGTCCATAATCTAACGACAGGATGTTTCTTTATAGTGGAGGTATAGGAAAAATGCAGAAATAATTATAATCTTGAGGACATGGAATCCAAATCCAGTTGGAATCCAAATCCAGTTGCTATGGTACAATAAACGGTCTCTAGAGAGCAACACTTCGATAGAATTAATAGTATTAAAAAATTCTATGGCTCATATTTCATGCAGACCAGTGTTTTCTTTGACAGGAGGCCGGTTTGACCCGACCCGTTAACCCACAGGTCAAGGCGTTCGTCCGTCAGCAGATCAGCGCCGGCGTCCACACGGTTTCTGCCCTACAACAGGTCACAGAAAAATACGTGGAGCACGAACTCTTCAACGGAAAGCCGCTTCCTTTGCGCCACGACCGACGATTCTTCCCCGGCCGTCGCTACTTCACGAACATGCTCTATCGAACTCGCCACACGTCTTCAGGTCTTCAAGACGATAAGTTGGCAATAGTCGATGCAGACTGGGAACCGGGAACCACGTACGTTGAGGTCGAAGCCGGTGGAACCGTCGTACTTATCGACACCGGAAATATCCAGCTGGAAAGCTGTCCAAGTCCCGTGACGGAGGCGAAGGTGACGCAGTCGACTGCCACGCGGTGTCGAGAGGTACTGAATCAGCTGATGGACCTGACGTACCGTTGCACGGACGTGGCGCATCTCGAGGCCCTCGAACAGCGCCTGCGGTTTGCACATCTTGAGTTTCTCGCTGGTAACCAGGATGATGCGGAAACTGTGCTTCACGTGCCGCTGGTTGCGCGGTGGGAGAGCGTAGAGCAGTCTGTTACCCCGCCGCAGAAACGAATCAGACTGGCAAATAAGATGGTGTCGAATGTTTGACGCTAGAGAATTCGAGACAATAGTAACGGATGAAGATGGATAGGTGGCGCCTCTGTATTCCTCGATAGATTTACTCCAGTCCAATGTGTTGTTTGATTACCGGGGTCATATGTGTGCTTCAGCTGAATGAAATTTAACCTTACGATGGCACATTTCTGAGGAGTTTCTTCAGAGGCTCATTAACATTTTAACGACGAGCATGTACTAAAAGTGACTGGTAAACCAATGCAGCTCCTTGTTAAAGTGTTACATGTTAGAGGTAACACTTGTTAACATACCTAATATACCTGTATACATACCTGAATGCTTGTTAGGACCTTCTTTGGAGGCGTGCAAAGAAAAATGTGTTATCTTTTTACCAGCATACGCCACTAGGTATGTTAAGTGTCAAGTGTATGCTCCTGAGAAGATTTTATGGAGACTTGTACACAGAAACGTCTTTCCTGTTTTGTTGATCATGATACTGTTGGGCACAAACCGGAGTTTTTATGTTGCTTTGATTCCAATCACAGCCGAAAACATTTTGTGGAGAAAGCAAATTCACAAGTCCGTAGAATGCATAAACCTGTATGTAAGGTAGTATTGTCGCATATTTACCAGGTGTCAGTCATCGGTTTAGTATTTGGAGTTGAAGGATGTGTTTGTTGCAGTGCAAATATGACAACAGCTAAAAAATCTGTCTTTGTGGGTTAAATTAAATAAATTAATGATATATTGTGTGCTTTTGCATGCCACACTGAAATGTAAATGTAACTTTGCCCCACAAAGTGGTAGTGACCAATTCCATCCCACTTCCCTCTTGATAGTTAAGTATGCAAGAATACACTGCTGTTGCTTGTCATTGTTTGAACTTGCTTCACCCCAAAATATCAATGTCACGCCGCCAAAAATTTAAGCACATGGCCGAAAAGTGGTGGAGACCGGACACCACAGTCACAATACGAAGTTATGCCTACGATTGAGATCTGAAGGTCAAAGGTAACATCTGTATGATGTGTGTACATACGTATGTAACATATTGTAATAAGACCCTTTTACAGTATATGCTTTTTCAGCACCTCCCTAAAGCCCTTCTGCCACTTACAAGAAAAGCAGTCACTTAATTGTTGGTGGAATAGAAATCTCGAACCAAATTTCTGCACTGGCAGCCATGGGTATGAACTGTTAGACAACTTCATTAGTCTAGGCACATGACCAGTCCTCTCCCTCGCGCCGTCTCATCTTCCCACTGACAGCATACGGTCAGTGTACTCGTTATAGCGGAGTTAGCTAGGGGGTGTTGGTGGAATAGAAATCTCGAACCAAATAGACTGCACTGGCAGGTATTTGAACCCTCGACCTCTCGAATGACAGTCCATGATTTGAGCATATACATGTATGCTAAATACTGTAGGGCCTACATTTATGTACGCATCCAAACACTCGATATCGCGCCTGTTCTGTGCCTCGCAGAAGCACTAGCAAAGATCACGGCATGCACGAGGAAATTACTTTACCACACCAAGTGACGATTTTTATCAAAGAAATCAAGACACCGAGAGAACTGTTGACACATCGATATATATTGAAGTTAGAAAAGCAAAGGCCAAGATATACAATGCATAAACAAGGTTGCCGTGTTTGAGCGATACAGCAATCGATACGACAAGAAAGAACTCGACAACTATGCACACTAATAGTTTGTCACTTTTGCAAACGATTTGAGGCGCTTATGACGACGTTCGACACGTGACACGAACCGACGTCAGAGTCAACGATGAAGACAACGACAACGATGACACGCGACTACAAAAGCTCACGTAGTACGTAGTATGAAACCGAGTCGACAGTGCCATAGAAAATATTACGAAAGCATCGTAAGTAAAAATTGTCAGAAGCTGCAATCTGTTTAACCCTTTAACGCTCGAACTCAAATCACGCCTAACTATGTGATAAAAGCCTACGTTGCGATCGGTTATGTTCCTTTACGATCCCGAATCTTTCCTAAATGATTGTTTTAATCCTGTCCAATTCTCTGACATGATCCATGTCATGAACACCTTTGTGGAGATTACAATACAATAATACAATACAACTGTACGTGATACTGCACTCGTCACACAGTCAGAAGTGCACACATGACCATACGACAGAACATCGATGGTGCTGAGCAGTTGTGAGTGAAGGGCTTGCTCAAGGTCCTTACACAGTGACTACCTGAGTGGGGGCTCGAACCCGTACTCTCCGCATTACAGGCCAAGCGCCCTATCCAGTCGGATACCGTGCCCCAACAAGATACATCTTGCTAAATGCTCCTGAGGAAGCTACATAAATGATTATATCATTGTTACACCAGTGGTCGCCAGACGTAAAGCATTCAGTTTTGTACATAAAAAAAATGTTTACATTCAATGGTACATCTGCTCACCCTAGTCGGACAAGAGCCAGGGTCAAAGACAAAAGTGACAAAAATTTAAAATCTCTCCACCTCGCTACACAACAAGTTATTCACACCAAAAATAATTGTAACAGCTTCCGAACACCAACACATCGTATGTTTGTTCTGTCAAGGTATAAGTGCACTACATAGCTTGCGTAATAAATTACATCGTCTTACGCGAGCACAGGAACTATCTTGGCAACAAAGCACATTCAGAATAGATTACAATTACAAGGTTCCAGTACAAACAAAATAAATGCTCAGTTGTGGATTAAAATAGTTGGGGTCAGATGATAACTTGTTTACACACGCAGACACCCACATCTTTGGCTACAAATGAACACTGGACACTAACAATACAACACAAAAATAAAATATAGTATGTATGCTTCATACAACCTCCCTGTGGTTTAACTCTTGTGTTTCAACTGTCATGGCTTCATGGAGTTGCTCGATCATTTCTTGTTACAGTACATCCAACCGTAAACACAGGTCATACCCATGCCAAGGACATTCACCATGTTAGAACCACAATGTACCCTTCTACTTATTGCCCTCTGGTGGTTTCTTGTTGCTATCAGATGTCAAAGGGTCTGTCTAAAAGCCACAGGGTCGATGACAAAAGTATAATCTAAAGCCTACGGGCAGATGACAAAGTATCCTCTAAACGCTAAGGGCATATGGCAGGTGACAAAGTTACAACTATCCTCTAGAACCTTATGAAATATGACAACGGTATTATCTAAAACATTAGGGAATATGAAAAAGGTATAAGCTAATACCTACAGGCATTAGGACAGATGACAAAGGTACACATATCCTCTAAAACCTTATAAAATAAATATGACACAGGTATTATCTAAAACCGTAGGGAATATGAGAAAGGTATCATCTAACACCTAAGGGCATTGGGGCAAATGACAAAGGTACACAAATCATCCAGAACCTTATGAAATATTAAATAGATTTCATCTAAAATCTTGGGGAATATGACATATGTATCACCTAAAACCTCAGGGAATATGAAAGAGGAATCATCTATTGCTTAAGGAATACGAAAAAGTTATAATCTAAAACCTTAGGACAGATGACAAAAGTATCCTCTAATTTAACCTTAGCGCATTTTGGCAGATGACAAAGGTATCATTATCTTAAACCTTAGGGTGTCATGGTAACTAAAAATCTCCTATGAAATGGCAGTAACTCAGTTGTTGGCAGAAGCTTGCCAAATGAGACATTGTTCGATCGAGACAACACGAAATAGACAACCATATCCTTTGCAGGCATACACTACGAAGCCGTTAGCAGGTATCAGAAGCTCAAGTTGGGAAGGTACAGCATCATGACAGGGTGTGACAAAATGTTAGTCAAGACTTTGAGTCCAAGGACCAACCCTAAAGATTTGCTAATCGTGCCAATAATCTTCTCATTTTTTCAGATCAATAACCACCTAGTGCTGGTGCTTAGGAATTAGATGCCATGAAGGACTTGCTCAAGGGTCTTCAATAGGGAGATTGTCTGCACTATTCAGTTCGCTACTTTGAGCAGCCAAGCACCTAGGGCATTAGCTTGATTGACTGATGGTATCACTTAAAACTTTTGGCCCCTTAGGCTAACTCTGAGCACAACTCCTCATAAATTACCAGGCTTGGGGTAGACTACCTCGATCCGCAAAAGACGTGCAGCCTGATAGTTCAACCCATTTCCAATGTATGTATGTCTGACTTATTTATTTCCTCGGGGCTGCCATGTAAGAGGTGCTTGATAAATTCTCAGATACGATACAACATATCTGAACTTTTATAAAGCATACAATTTAGAAACCCTCAGAAGCACAATGGGCATGACTGTTGAAGAGATCTGAACAAGTGCATCTTCACATAGCTCGAAAAAGTAATGGATTTGAAGGGCCTCTAAATTTTTACCTATTAGACTCCAACAGCCTCTACATCCACTTATATCTGAGTATGAATGAAATTACAGGAGAATAGGAAGGTTAATCTATACTCCCTACAACTAAGATAGTTCATGCATGCCTATACAGCGACTATTAGCCTAAAATCTCCCTAAATGTCTAAAATCTTTGGCATATCAGCGTTTGAATGTCATCCTACAGATCGCCCTTCTAGATATGACAGCTCTAGGTTATAACCATCCCTACGTAAATAAACTACTTAACTCCGGCACTGCTCGTACTCTGGTAGTGCCAGTCCAAAGCCTGGACAAAGGAGGAGGGCGACATCAACGGCCCTTGCAGCCAAAACATTGGAAAACTACTTCAGTTGGCACAGACGTACAAGTCACCTGCGCTTACATGGTACTACAGTCTAATAAATAAATAAGCATCAACAGCTGACACAAAGCATTGCGTGTGTGGAGGACTAACAGCCACACAGGGGAGTCTTCAACCCAGACTCCGCATTACAAGGCTTGCTTTCAACCATCATGACGAGCAAAGATACAATTCAATAATACGCACCACGTCACATACAGGTGCAACGATCAGTCAGAAGCAAAAAACGTGGAGCTTACTCGATAGACAAATAGTTTCTCTATACAAAAATAGAAATGTTTAACACAGCATCTTCGGATTACATCCCACAAAACAACGTAACCAGCACATGGGTTATTCCTCTCCCAGTAACAACCTTTTGCGTAATCGCTCACTGGATCACTTATATGGTCATAACACCCTCTATTGCCCCTTAAACAGCTGATCAATCCTAAAGACGTAACACCCATCCCCACTTCAACTCAGTGGACCATTCCAGAGGAAGTAAAACCCTGCACCCCTCAAATCAGTGGACCATCCCTTGGAAAGTACATCCTGTTCCCCGGTCGATGGATCATTCCTAGGAACTCAAAACCTTGCTCCCTCAAATTGCTATGAAAATAATTAACATCCTTCTCCCCTCCAAATAAATGCACAATTCCTAGGCAATAAACACCCCGCCCCTGTCAATCAGTGGACCATCCCATCCCATCACCCCCCTTCGTCAGTGGACTATGCCTTGCTTCCAATGGCGCCATTCCTTCTCGACATCCTGCTCGTGAATCTGCACAATTTTTCTGTCTTTCAGCGACGTCGTGTCTTCATCCAGTTCTTGCAAAATGGCCGCCGGACTTCCCCGCTCGCCGTACTTTCCCAAGAGGTTCTGAGCGATGAGTTTGGTTGGACAAAGCCGCACACCGTCGGCGCTCAACGGCGTCGATGAATGAAGCGCCTGGGGCAAGAACTCTGCTCTCCGAATATTGCGAGAGACGTCACCCAAATCGTAGGATACCTGGTGTTTCGACGCACTTCCAGGTGAAACGCTGAAACTGCGGCCAGTCCCACTGCTGCTCGTGGTGCTCGTGTTCTTTGTGCTCGGACTCAGAAACCAGAATGACCGTTCCTTTAACCGCAGCATCTGACGACGTCGGACACTGTCGTACTTGGTCGATCGAGGACATGAGCACTCCTGCCAACAAGAACATGCATCTATACAGATAAAGTCTTTCAGCAACGCTTAATCCTGAACATAGGCTTGGAAACAGATGATTCATGATCAAAGTCCTGAATAATGCTCACTCATGATTAAAGTCCTGAATAATGCTTACTCATGATCAAAGTCTTGAATAAAGTCTAATCAATATTAAAGTCTTTAACAAAGCTTATTTATGATTGATTGAAGTCTTGCACAGAGCTTACTCATGATCAAACACCTCAATAAAGTTCACTCAATACTGAAGTCTTTAAAACTCATGTACAATCAGTCTTGAAGAAAGTCTTTAACGAAGCTTACCGGTATTTATGATCAGATCAGTCTTGAACAAAGCTTGAAGAATAGCCGTCCCTCCCAGAGGTAGTTAAGGGTATGACAGTGTACGTTCAGTGTCTCAAGTTATAGCCATTCTGGCTTGGGGTCAGGTGGAGCAAAAACCTTGAAACAGCATTCAGTCCTGGCAGGGATTTGAACCACCACCAATGGCACTGACAGTCCACAACCCTTACCACCAGACTGTCATGCAGCCCCAATATAGCTTAATTCTAAGCACAATCTCCATCAAAGTTTACTTCTCAGCAGTCTTCAGTAAAGCTTGCTTCTCAGCAAAGTCTTCAGCAAAGCTTGCTTCTCAACAAAGTCCACACCAAAGCTTACTTACACTATCACTAAGCTGAAACCAGGCAAGACCCCATACTTTAAAAACCAAATATGAAATAGAGTTGGTCGCAAGTATCTTAAATACTGAGCCACCTTCAGTGATGGTTTGAGAACATTACACCACAATTGAAACTGCGCATTCCTCCGTCGAAATATTAAGAATCTGCTAGATGACCTGGTTTACATCTGGAGCCGATATGGATGACACGCGGGCGAGCTTTCGGTGAGGATTGTACGAGGCGTCCAGTTCGCGATAGTGAATTTTTTGTTCCAACGACTCGTTGGACGTCTCGAATGACAGCGACTGCGGCAATTGTATCTCGACACTGCTGCCACCTAGTGAAGCTCGTGTGCTCGATGTGATTGGCTGAAGGTGGCAGCAGAACTCGTTTTCGGTTATGGCTGAAACAAGCACAAAAACAAAATTTGAATTATAAAAGGCGCTCTATGTCTGATCTGCACTAAATGTTAGGAAGTAACGCATAACATTCACCATCACATTAAGAGGTAACAGGCCTTTACATTACACCAGGATGTAACAGTGTACACACACATTAAATGACAGTGTAGCAAACTACAGTGCTCCTGAATGAAATGTATGCAACATTTTGACAAAATATATCAGGATACAATATGCAACGCCTCAAAGCTCGAACTCCATGTTACAGGCCGAATGCTGTAACATACATGTAAGCAGTCACCCTACACCACAGGAAGCAACACAGTTCTTTACAATACATCAGAATCCCGTCCTTAAAAAGGAACCGGAACGCCAGCGTCAGGTGCCATATAAATCTAACTAAATACTGGATGAAAATAATAAAACGAAATGTTTCTGCCAAAAAAGAACTGGAATGCCGCTCCAGAATGTAACAGTAACATCATGATGTAGCATGGTTCTTTACATCGGGATGTAACACGGCTCTTTGACTTAAGCTTCCCGTCCCTTCTTCTCTTTCTTCGCCTCCGTTTCATCAACAGTTGATGACCTTTCTGTTTGACCCTGGTCACATGTTGTCTGGTCACATCTTATCTGTACAAAGGTGCTATATAAATGTACATATATAATTACGATCACATTGTAACTCCACGACAAAGTGCTTACAACGTTGCATTGATTCGTCGTGCCCACTGCAAGACATGGCAGCCATCTTGTTTTTGACGAGGTCATCTGCACCCGCCGACCTCATGACCTCGATGAAGTACATGACGTTCTCCCGTCCGAACATGTCGTCCGTGCCAAAGTTGTTGATAAGAATCTCGAGGACTCCAACGGCCGACGCGACCTTTTCCGGGTCGTCGGAGCACGTGTGGAAGAGACTTCCCGCAATGCTCTTGGCGACAGACTCGGAAGAACGAGACTTGCAGTCGGAATGATTGACGACCCAGAACCATGTACCAAACAGCAGCGCTAGCAACTGCTGGACGGCTGGCGCAAGGCTCGCAATTATGCTGTAACACAACGTAATATAATGTAATACACTGTAACACAATTTAAGTAAGTAAGTAAACCATTCCTTGACAGAACATCAACACTGTAAGATCACAATAACAGCAGTCACTACAAACCCAAAACTTCAAGTAAATGATGCAAAAGTCCAAAGGTCAATCCAAAGGGTCAATCCCGTGGACCCACTGAGGCTGGATTGACCCTTTTCTGAATAATGTTTGGCATTTAGTAGCAGTGCAAAAACTAAATGTATAGTATGAGTGTATGATGCAAAACTGAAACGAACTAAACAGACTGATAGTTTAAGTCTTCATACACAGATCTAAGTGATTTTTGTCTGAAACAGAATAGTTTATGCTTTAATGCACAGAGATCAACCAGTCTTTAGCCTTAGATCAACATGATAGCCTGATCTAGGCATTGGTATGCAGCTGGGGTACGCGCGTCTGCAAAAGCAGATGGCAGGGAGAAGGTAATGCCAAAAGCAATCAAATGTGAACATGGGATAGGGAGGGGCCACAGCAAGTCATTTTGTACAGACATTTTGTAGACATTTTGTACAGACATTTTGTAGTCATTTTGTACAGACATTTTGTAGTCATTTTGTACAAACATTTTGTAGACATTTGTACAGTCATTTTCTACAGACATTTTGTAGTCATTTTGTACAGACATTTTGTACAGACATTTTGTACAGTCATTTTGTAGTCATTTTGTACAGTCATTTTGTACAGACATTTTGTACAGACATTTTGTAGTCATTTTGTACAGACATTTTGTAGTCATTTTGTACAGACATTTTGTACAGACAATTTGTACAGTCATTTTGTACAGACATTTTGTACAGTCATTTTGTACAGACATTTTGTACAGACATTTTGTACAGTCATTTTGTACAGTCATTTTTACAGTCATTTTTTACAGACATCCTTCACGGATGAATCCTTATTGAGTCTGGATCTTTAGTCCGATACCTTTGTATTGCTTTCAACTGTTTTAACCGGTCTTCGATTTCCAGCGTCTCCAACAGCTGTACTTCAACATCCGGACCAAAAACACCGCCCGGAATTCTTAGCAGGAATTTCTACAAAGCAGGTAAAAAACTCAGCCATGTCAAACGGAACAGAGCATAGCATCTCTAAGAAATTAAAGTATCTAAGCTACAACTTATTCTTGTTTGGCCAAGGGCATAACATCAATCTAATCTAATCTGCAATGATATGATTACAGATATTTCTATATTGGCCTCAAAGCACCTCAGAAAGGCTCTACCCAGCAACCCTTGTTAAGATTGCTACAGTTTGTTAGCAATAACAAGTCTATAAGTAACTTTGTTATTAATTAGAAGAAGTGCCTAAAACACTCAGAAATATCAATTGCAAACTTCTTCAAATTGGCACACTGTACTTGAACTGATGTGTAAATGTCAGGTATTTAATATCAAATCGTGTGAAGTTGACTTCAGACAATCTCTCAAAAACTCATACTACACACTCCAGACAAGTCAAATGCACACTCTGCAAGATAAGACACTACTTTAGGCCCTGATTAGAAGTTTCTAATTAATAACAAAGTAACTGATTAATCTGCTGAAGAAAGATGCATGGCGGACTGTCGCATGTAAAGACAGGTAGAAACCAAGTAAGATTCTTCCCCAGTACTATGCAGAATGAAGTCTGATGTACAACAATAACAGTAACAACATAGTCGGATGCATAAGGCAGTGACATTGGCTGCTTCACAGTTCTCAGAAAGAACCAGCAGGGACCTCATTACGCCGAGATGTTGGTGGAAATTTCTCAGTATTCTATGCACTACTTAAATTCTCAGCCTTGGCATCCAGTTGTGGCCTTTGTGGGTGCCTAATCCTCCAATAATCATCTTCAGTACCCTCGGTTTAAAGCCAAGTTTGCAGAGACCTAGTTGAACAGATATCCTTGATTTCCAGGCAGGGATCTGAGCACCATTATTACCGTTATGCATTTATTATGCACCACTTTCTAATGACCAAGTATCAAACGATGGCACTGAGCAATTGTAACTGAAGAACTTGCTCAAGGTCTCCACACTGTAATCATTTCGGGGAAGGCTCAAACGGTCAACCTGCACTGTCCGTGTTACAAAGCGCGGTGCTCAACATCTGTACTGTGCCTTTTCCCCTGATGTTCGAATCCACCTCAAGCCTAGAAGGACCCTGGGCAAGTCCTTCCCCTGATTGCTCATGCGCTTCGGCGTCAAACTCAGATTCAGTGGTTGCATATATCGGAGTTTGTCTGAGTAGAAATCTTAAGGAGGCGCTATAACAAGTGCTCATACATACATACATACAAAGCATAGCGCTCAACATCTGCACATACAAATTTATGAGTTTTTGTGATGTTCACACCATTTTCCAGTTACCTACTTTGATGACAGAAGCCAGAGTATAGAAGTTGTAGTCGGCTAGTGTTATCTCCTGTCCCTCCGACAGCTTTTTCATGATCACCTTGAGGTCTGCTTGACTTCCAGGTCGTCGAAACAAATCATTGGTCCCAATGCCTTCACGTCCGATATGAACTAGAATGTCCTACGCAGACACAAAACATATGCAACATAGTTAAAGAAGAAGAGCATAAGATCAGTCCCTTAAGCTAGTCCTGAGGGATCCTATGAAGTGTTCGCGACTTCATTTTCTTAACCTTGGCATAGGAAGGTGGATGGCCAGTCCTCTCCCCTCGCCGTCTTATCTTCCCACAAAATTTCTGCCCTGGCGGGGATTTGAACCACCAACCTCTCTACTGACAGTCCAGCATGCTAACCACTAGACTACTGAGTTTAACAAGATTTGTGCTTAAAAATAACTTGCATAAAATGCCTCAAGTGTCATGATGAGAAAAGCCAAGACTTGAACTTAACTAATTAATGTGTAGGCCTAGTTCTTAATGACAATTAGCGTCATAATAATCTAGCGCAGATTAAGTTGCTCTTTGAACAGTGTTATATAAATGTTCAATTACAATCACTGATGTAATTCACGTGAGAATTGTTTTCAACATAAGGATTCCATTTTTTTGCAATGCAAATACAATTTGTTCTCCTCAATTAAGGAGTGTTAAAGCTTCAGATTTTGTAAACATTTGAGGCTAGTACTGTTGTGTACAGCAGTAAAATAAATGGTAATGGTAATTGAAAAATTTATATAGTGCCACTTCAAGAAAGACTCCCATTGCCTTCCTCACAGACAATAGTGTGTTAGCAACTTGTCCAGGGTCACTACGCAGTGGCTCGAGGTAGATTCGAACCTGCGACCCTCCTGTTTCAAGGCACAGAACATACCACTACCCTTCAGCGTCCCACTGTTCTTAGCTAACTGCAAATCTAAAGGCTGGGATTTGATTCGATTGAAAAGCTATTTGCAAATGTTCGCAAATGCTAGCTGACCAAATTACACTAAGGCACAGTTAAAAGCCTCAAACAATTAGGGTTTATCACACTTACTACCAGCTGATGTGGCACAGTGTCGCCCTTGAAAGCCTCGGTCAGTGGAACTCCAAATTTCACCCTGGTGAATAATGAATACAGTTCACAGATCATGAATAACATTTCCAGTAACATATATAATAGCAAGTGTACAAATCACAAGCAACAGCAGATACTAGTGTACAAACATGAAAGTACTCAATGCACTTGTTAGAATGTACATGTATGTAAGAACTCACTGCATTTGTCAGAATTCATTCATTCATTCACTACAAAGATTTATATAACACCTCTTCAAGGTTACTACTCAACTGCTCCAAACTCCAGCATGGCTGAAAAGAACAGTTGTAAGGCTTGAGTAGAATGCGTCAGAATGGACAATAGGGAGCAAGCTCAGTGCCAATGGGACCCCATTCCATAGAATGTATGCAAATACTCAAAGCACTTTTCAGAATGTATGCATCCAGGTGATGTAATCAATACAATGTATTCAGTAGCATACCAGGCACAGATAAGTAATTAAACAAGAAAAGTACTGGTCACAAAGCAGGATGACTCCAAAAAGTACTACTCCCAATACAGGCAAGTACTGATAGTAGTCAGGCAAAGCAATTGTGACAGAGCACCCAAATAATAAAAGTCTTTACAGCAAGTATGTACACATTTATGAACATTCTATCAACATAATAAAGCTTTTCACTGTTGCGAGACCGACTGCATCGAACGATCTCCCCGACCATGTGAAGAATGAGACATTCAACTAGCTAACAACTATCTTTCTAAATCATCATAGACTGTTTTCTGAGTTAATGTTCAGCACCCTTTTCCTCTGCCTTGCTACAACTTGTCTTATTATTTATATAATCTATGTTATAATTTATATAAATTGCAAGAGCTCTGCCATTCAACTTTGGGTCTTCATGGCCAACGCTCTCTTTACTCTCCGGCTCATGGTGAGCTGTTGGTTCCTTTCACACGTATCTCTGTTCTGCAGTGTCACTGGTCTGACAAGAATGGGCTCCCCTGGAGTTGTGACTCTTACCTAGGGATCTTTTTGACACATTTTATCAATCAATCAATCAATCAGAATTTATATAGCGCCCCTTCAAGATCCCTACTCAGAGGCGCTCCCGACCCAGGCCATACGGAAGAATGCAGTCTTCAACAGTTGGTGAAACTGAGAACAGTTTGAAAGGTGTCGTAGATCTAGTGTTAGCCCGTTCCAGGTTGTTGGACCAACCACAGAGAAGGAACGGCTCTGCATTGTTGCAGAGCGGGCGAATGGGACCGCCAAGTCACTGGACAGAGGAGCGCAGTGCTCGGCGGTCCGTGCACGTAGAAAGAGGGCGGCATAGCTCACGCAGGTAAGAGGGTGCCCAGCCTGCTGAGCACCGCCACACCAAGGACGCGATCCTGTATGAGATGCGTTGAGGGAAAGGAAGCCAGTGCAATACCTCACGCATATACTGAGATATGCGGTCGGTCTTACGAGGAAACAGTCTGTCCTTTTCTGCCAGAGGTTGGGTTGGCAGCGCCTCTAAGTAGAAATCCTGAAGGGGTGCTTTACAAATTTTCTGAATGAATAAATGAATTAATGAATTATTAAATGCATACTTACTTAGTCTGCCGGCTATGGGAATTTCCAATAGGACGCTCGATCCTTTGTTCTCCATCCGAGACACATCCCAGAACAATACTCCGCAATGCTGATGACATGAAGAGGCCGATACGAGTAGAAGCAGATTCAAAAACACAAAAACTCCAGCAGAGAAACAGTTACGACGCCTTAAATCCGAACTGCTCACATCCGTAACATTCAAACCAACGCTGTCACTGGATGTTTGCACAGGGCTGCTTTGACAAAGCTGATATGAAGTAACTCACCAAATAAAACTTCTTTCCATTTGCCTAAATTATCGTGAATATAAAAAGTTCAATGGAATGCCGACAGTTTTATAGTCCGATTCCTTCTTTCGGTCACCTTTTGTCAGGTTGTGACATAACAGTAACGTCGCTACACTTTTAGAAAACTCCGTACTGGCCGATAAAAGTAGCGTCTTGCTTGCTTAGATGTATAAGCGATTGGTCATTCTGCTTTTCACGGACACAACACACGGAATGGCGATAGATCATAGAGACGGACATCTTGGTCGCTTAGTAACAAACGTAGGGAAGGGATTGGTCTGTCGTTCTAATGCCCTACATGATCAAAAGAGAAAATAACACCAAAACAATTTACATTATACGCAAAATGCCAATATCTGGAGCTATGACGATAGTAAAGAAAAATAACTGGCGATAAACGATGATAAACAGCTTATCTAGTATTGACGAGCGATGACAAATACGAGGAACCAGTCAAAAGGACAAATATGATGAGGGGAACCTGTACCTACCTTACCTACTACATACAACAGATTGTGACTTATCAACGCAACTGTATCCACAAGTCTATCCAAGTCGTTTTCGGCATTCTATTAGTTTCATGGACCGCAACTGTAGGCTAATGATATACAGTATCTTTTGTACAAGCATTGTAGTGTGCCCTGATTGGTCGATATAAATGACACATGAATATAACCTACGCGGTATGTACCATTTTTACCATGTTTTCTAATGACAACCCTGACCGACCCTCACGACGCCTAACCTGACCCGGTAGAACTGTAGATTATGGGCCTCGCTCCAAATCTTACCAAACTTCACCCGGTGATACCTTACATTATAAGCATTCAATCGCACCTATTCCCATATCTCTAGAATGATCCTGCGATTTTATACAAATTTTTGAAATTATTAAAAACTCATTAGTTATCGCCATGTTTACGCGTATTTCAGATCACATATCGTCCAGCTGTGGACGCACAGGAGAACGCATAAGTCAATAATTATTGTGTAGCGACGTCTATCGATGGAAAGAGTGAGAGAATAGCTTCAATAGAGTGGAAATATACATTTAATCTACATTTATAGTTTATTTGAATATTCGAATATGAGTGAAGAGGGTATTTATTTTTGTATATTTAGTAACGCACGTTCATTAATTTTAACCTCCATACAAGACGGGATCGTTTGGAGTTCTGACACGGAACAATCATGTATAACGTCCTTTTACTTATGCATTTCTCAATACAAAGGAATAAAACACTCTTCAATCGAGAATTCGTAATACAAATTACTTAATTGCCATTACCTGAGGTTGATTCTGAAGGCAGATAAGAAGGAAATCGTAACTTTGTACGTTTAAATGCTTGTAATTAAAACCCCGAGAACTGCGCCCACATAGATCACAGATATATGGAGTTCACGCTATCCTGCGAAAAGGTTCGTTAATGGAACTAAGTAACCGCATTTCTGGATAGATGTCGCTAATTATTGATTTATGCGTTCTCCT
The DNA here is from genome assembly GCA_020284085.1 of Aporrectodea caliginosa. Taxonomy (NCBI): domain Eukaryota; kingdom Metazoa; phylum Annelida; class Clitellata; order Crassiclitellata; family Lumbricidae; genus Aporrectodea; species Aporrectodea caliginosa. The sequence continues at coordinate 260,843 of JACEVL010000971.1, forward strand.
GAACGATATGTGATCTGAAATACGCGTAAACATGGCGATAACTAATGAGTTTTTAATAATTTCAAAAATTTGTATAAAATCGCAGGATCATTCTAGAGATATGGGAATAGGTGCGATTGAATGCTTATAATGTAAGGTATCACCGGGTGAAGTTTGGTAAGATTTGGAGCGAGGCCCATAATCTACAGTTCTACCCCTGACCCTAACCGACACTGACGAAAGCCAGTAAACTTTAGGCCACCGATATGAAGGGATGAGACGACATAATACGTCATATGAAACACTCCCCTCTATGCATAAACATACGCCATAAACATTCGGTTAGTTGCGGTCCACGAAACTAATAGAATGCCTCGTTTTCAATAGGCATGCATTTTTATCAAGTGCAAATGCTACTGACACACCACTCCATTTCTCATCACTTCCGTTTCAAACTAATGACAACCACAAACAACAACAAATCACAAGAAAACATCTGGATAGTAAAGAAAAATAACTGGCGATAAACGATGATAAACGGCTTATCTGGTATTGACTGGCGATGACAAATACGATGAACCAGTCAAAAGGACAAAATACGACGATGAAACGAACCATCTGTGGTAACAGTTCACAAACAGACGTCGGTCAGTCGACAATTCATCGTTTCAAAATCTAAAAGTCCACAGTTTTTTCTGACTTTTCGAAGGTTTTATGATTTCCGAAAGTAGAGAGAGAGAGACCGGACGCCTAAGAATAGACGCCCTCATTAAAAAGGGAGTTTTAATTGATCGGAATGTCAGCTCCTACTCACCGTCGAAACATTGCTGTCATGGATTGCTATCGTCGAAAACGAAACGCTCAGAAGACGATCCTAGAATTGTTTAATTGGTGATAAAACGTTAAATGGATCCATTTTATTTTCCTGCGTTGATTCTAGCCAGACAAGAGAGAGGCTCTTCCTTCGAAACCTGACCCACCGTCGTCGATCGACTCCTCCGCTTATAACCCGGATGTGTTCATCGTAAACGCAGCAGCAAAGACTTATATAGCAAATAGATGCATTTTTCAATTATGAAAACATTTTAATTTATAAAGACATTTTCATTTATAAAATCTTGCTGATTGTAGAGTCCGGTAAAACTGTATTTTACGTTGCTAAATTATTCTAATGTCTTCAATGCCGTACTTGATGTTGGTAAGTATAGGCAGTCTGTCTACATGTGCATGATAACTATCATCAATCCAGCTTCCATCAAGAAAGTTCTTCATCAATCCAACTTCCATTTAAATAGAAAAAAATTACTTTTATTTATCCAACTTCTATTTAACGAAAGAAATATTTTTCATCAATGGAACTTTAGGGCCTATTCAAGAAAAGAAAATTTAATATTCTCATGGATCAAGCTTCTAGCTAATTAGCCTACGGTACGGAAACAATAATATTATTCATCAATCCAGCTTCTATTGAATCGAAAACTTAGTTTCATCCATCCAGCTTCTATTTAAGGGAAAATTATTTCGATCAATCCAGCGTCTATTTAAACACCACATAATCGAATGTTTTCATCAATCCCACTTCCATTAGATTAGGGCCAAAGGAAAGCAGTTTTTTTCATAAATTCAGCCTCCATTCTAAAGTTATTATTATTATTTTAAAGTGACAATATCAAATATAATTATTTAGCAACGTAAAATACGGTTCAACCGTAAAGTCCAAATTTCTAAATCACTACTTTAAAAAGCTAAGCGCACGACCAGCTTATTCACGACAAAAGAAATTTTATCCTGAGGGTTCTAGGTCTACAGAAACACGTTATATTAGTTTACCTGCCTTTTAATATCAAACTCAGGGCAGAAATTGTAGGCCTGTGTTCCTGGTCAACCGGTCTGTTAAATTTAAAAAATATTATTAAATTTTATCCGTGTGAGATGCCAAGTGGAGATTTAAGTCCGGTTGCCCCTATAGGCCTACCACGGAGAGGAGGCAGACGGTCTCCGATTGAGATGGGAAATGGTGGAAGGCACAGGACTGGACGAGGGAAGAAATTCTGGAAGAGAGGAGTCCTCTCTTCCAGAATTTTTTACCGAGGAGGAGACTTTAGTTCGGATTGGAAGGATCGTGACGCCGTTGATGATGGTGTTTGCTGACACATTCGCTTGGGGGCGCCTGTGAGACAATTGTTTTAAAACCACCATAAGTAGCCTAGTCGTCCTTAAAGTTTTCTTGTTTAGCCTACTGCCGTTTTGGCTTCTAAAAAGCCAGTCCCAAGCCATGAAAAAGGAGGAGGGCAATGCAATCATCTTTGTTATAACACAGCGTCTTTAAACAGCAACTCACAAAGCTGTTCCAAGACTAAAATATTTGACGAACATTAACACGCCGGAGTGACTGGAATTGTAGTAAAAACATATTTAAATTAATAACTGCTTTTGTGGTCTACCTAAAAGGCGCTATATTAAGTGTCTTGACTCTTGACACATAAATACATGCATGCATAAAAGCATACATACATGATACATACATATATAGGCTACATACATACATATATACATGCATACATACAGACAGACAGAGACGGAGACAGACAGAGAGCGACAGAGAGAGAGAGAGAGACCGAGAGACAGACACAGAGAGAGACAGACAGACAGAGACAGACAGACAGAGACAGAAACAGAGAGAGAAAGACAGAGACAGACAGAGACAGACAGAGAGACAGACAGACAGACAGACAGACAGAGACAGACAGACAGACAGACAGACACAGACAGACAGACACAGACAGACACAGACAGACACAGACAGACACAGACAGACACAGACAGACACAGACAGACACAGACAGACACAGACAGACACAAAGAGACACAGACAGACACAGACAGATACAGAGACAGACAGAGAGTGAGACAGACAGACAGAGAGAAATTATTACCGGTATAGATTATGATTCTCAAGGATTATTTATATTTATGATCCTTTAATTGTTAATAGGGTGAAGGAACATTGAACCTAATACGTGGACATCATCGTACCCTTAGCGAGTTCGTAAAGAGTATGGTTACCCCATAAGTCGTATTATAAAGCAATAAATAATCCCTATTGTTACTACCCTGTTTTCCTATTATTACCCTGCGTCCTGTCTGAGAGGTCCTTCAGAGGTCACGGCTGAGTGACCCGTGTTTCGGTGGTGACTCTATATGCATCGGGGTGAAGTGGAGATTTATCATTCTTCAAACCACTTTCACCCTTTTGTTCTGCTTGGGGGTCTTTGAAATCCATCTGCACCTGCTCGCCCTCCTTTTTACTTACCCTTACCCTCTGAATCTCAACAGCAACATCCAGGCACACGTAGGCTACTAATACAAACATCACACTCACCTACAGCAAACACTCAGGACACAATAAGAGTTATTATATTATATTGCAGTGCAATATAATGTTCATATATTATAGTACAATTATAATGCTTTTATGATTACTTATTGTGCTATGATATAGATGCTTATGCAACTGTCCTGTTTTATATAGGCCCTTTATATATGTATACATAAACATACATATGCAAAAATATACA